>WNWK01011167.1:0-65953 GCA_009830355.1 Cherax destructor | reverse complement strand
AAAAAATTTGGGGGGGCCTTAAAGATAGTTTTGCATGCACAAATCAAAACTCTATGTGGCACATTTTATTGAAACTGATGTTGGGAGGGAAGAGGGGAGGGGAGGGGAAAAGAGGCACTATTTTTTGGGGAAGGGGGGAATCCCTTCCAAAGGTTTAGTAAAGTCCTTATCCAGGGTCATTTCCCCTGCATGCCTGCTACACTCCCCCCTGCCTGCAATTCCCCCTGCCTGCTACACTCCCCCCCTGCCTGCTACATCCCACATACCTGCTACACTCCCTGCATACCCTACACTCCCTGCATACATGCTACACCCCCTGCATACATGCTACATCCCTGCATCATGCTACACCCCCTGCATACATGCTACCCCCCTGCATACTTTACACCCCTGCATACATGCTACACTCCCTGCATACATGCTACACCCCTGCATACATGCTACACCCCCGCATACATGCTACACTCCCTGCATACATGCTACACCCCCTGCATACATGCTACACCCCTGCTTTCATCTACACCCGCATCATTTACACTCCCTGCATATTTTACACTCCCTGCATACTGTTACACCCCTGCATCCTGCTACACTCCCTGCATACATGCTACACCCCCGCATACATGCTACACTCCCTGCATTCATGCTACACTCCCTGCATCATGCTACACTCCCTGCATACATGCTACATTCTCAAAAGCATGCTCCTCCCTGCATGCCTGCTACACTTTTAAACTCCATCTTTTTTTCCCCCTTTTTCTTTACCAAAGGACTGGCACTGGGAGCTTTTTTGGGGGCCCAGGGAGTTTATTTAGTAGTCACACACAAAATAAAGGGGCCAAAAACAATAATTGTTAATAAATGTTTTGTATGAACTCCTGGGGTGTTTCACTCAAGCATAAACAATGCAGACTGGGGACAATGTGCAGGGGGAGGTGGGGGGTGGGGGCCACGGGCCTTTTGTATGGGGCGGCACTGGTGTACGGTTTCCCCTCCATCAGCAAAACTGAGAAAATTTTTTCCAAAAAAATGATTGAAAACCAAAATCGGGAAAACTGAGGCAATAAAAAACCAAGGGATGACTATATCCCAAAAATGTTATAAATGGTGCAACAGTGACTTTAAAAACAATAACAAAGATGGTTGACAAAAACCCCATTACCATTATACATAGTATGCTTCTTGCTTAGCGATGAATTCATTTAAATGATCTTGGGAACAATTCCGTTAAGTGAGGAGGCTGTATACTGTATATGTGAGTTTATACATGTTTCCCAAAATTTACTATAGACATCAAAGTATTAAATTAAGTATTTTGGAAAAGGGACATTCTCAAAATATATGATGCAGTAACTTTAAGTTATTATTATATTCACAGGAAAGCACTGAACCTATATGGGTCATACAGAGCCTAGGAATAGGGATAATCAGGTTTGATAAAACATGAGGGATTTACCTTTGGGTCAAGAGCTCTTTTCCAGCATCAAGGAACCCCTTTTAAAGGGAGCACTAACTTAAGAGTGGATTTGGTGGTCTGCACAAAAGGTTGGGAAAAAAGTTTTACAGTGGGCCCCCCGTTAACGGCCATAATTCGCCAGAATGCTGTTCAAGTGCTTTCCACAATTTATTAACAAAGGGAAAAATGTAAATTAGAGTAGTCTTTTTGGACCCCAAACATACACTTACAAAATCACTTAAAAAACACTTACATAAATGTTAGTGTTTGGGGCGGCCGTTAACCGGGGGGGCCCCTGTACCTCTTGTCCTCCAGTGCACTGTGCTTTTTTTTCCACTAAAATTTATGTTAAAAAAGTTGAAATTTATTTGTACGTATATCTTATGAGCACAGTAGCCCCCCGATTTTGGATTAATCCATTCCAAGTCTGAAAAAGCAAATTCATGAATGGCAAAACCTTTTTTTCCATAAGAAATAATGTAAATCCAATTAATCCATTCCAGACACCCAAAAGTATTAACAAAAAATTTTTTTAGATTAAATAAGATTTACATACAGAAAACAATGAGAAATCAAGTATAAAAAATAATAACATCACACTTACCTTTACTGAAGACTCTTGTTGGTGTAGAAAGGGGGAGAAGGGAGGGGATGTTACACTATTTTTGGGGAAGGGGAATCCTTCCATATTGAAAGGGTTGTCAGGTGTGGGGGGGAATCCCTGGCTGGTGTGGTGGGGAAGACCCTGTCTGGTGTGTGGGGAAGTACCCTGTCTGGTGTGTGGGGAAGACCCTGGCTGGTGTGTGTGGGGAAGACCCTGGCTGGTGTGTGGGGAAGACCCTGGCTGGTGTGTGGGGGAAGAACTGTCTGGTGTGGGGAAGCCCCTGGCTGGTGTGGGGAAGTACCCTGGCGGGTTTGTGGGGAAGTACCCTGGCTGGTGTGTGGGGGAAGACCCTGGCTGGTGTGTGGGGGGAAGCCCTGGCTGGTGTGTGGGGGGAAGACCCTGGCTTGTGTGTGTGTGGGGGAAGACCCTGTCTAGTGCATGGGGAAGTACCCTGGCTGGTGTGTGGGGAAGCCCCTGTCTGTGCCCTGGGTTTTGGGGAGAGATATATAGGAGGTCAAAGATATCTTGTTGGATGGTTACGGATATTTACAGTAGTAAAGGGGTCAGCCACCCGTCTGTCTCCCCTTAGGTCTAACGTTAGTGAGGGAGAGGCCTATGAGGGCTGTACATGCGCTGTGGGGAAGTACCCTGGCTGGTGTGTGGGGGAAGACCCTGTCGGGTGTGGGGAGAAGACCCTGTCTGGTGTGGGGAAGTACCCTGGCTGGTGTGTGGGGAAGTACCCTGGCTGGTGTGTGGAGAAGTACCCTGGCTGGTGTGTGGGGGGAAGTACCCTGTCTGGTGTGGGGAAGACCCTGGCTGGTGGGAAAGAATTTCCCTGGCTGGTATGGGGAAAACCCTGGCTGGTGTGTGGGGAACCTGGCTGGTGTGTGGGGGGAAGCCCCCTGGCTTGTGTGTGTGTGTGTGGGGAAGTACCCTGTCTAGTGCAGGGGGAAGACCCTGGTGGTGTGGGGGGAAAAACCTGTCTGGTAGGGGGGAAGTACCCTGGCTGGTGTGGGGAAGCCCCCGGCTGGTGTGTGGGGGGAAGACCCTGTCTGGTGTGGGGAAGCCCCCCTGGCTGGTGGGAAAGACCCTGGCTTGGTATGTTGGGAAGTACCCTGGCTGGTGTGTGTGGGGAAGTACCCTGGCTGGTGTGTGGGAAGTACCCTGGCTGGTGTGTGTGGGGAAGCACCCTGGCTGGTGTGTGTGGGGGAAGCCCCTGGCTGGTGTGTGGGGAAGACCTGGCTGGTGTGTGGGAAGTACCTGGCTGGTGTGGGGGAGGTACCCTGGCTGGTGTGTGGGGAAGCCCTGGCGGGTGTGTGGGGAAGACCCTGGCTGGTGTGTGTGGGGAAGACCTGGTTGGTGTGTTATTTCTTTAATTTATCGTGTTTCTCACCTTCTTTACCAAAGGGCTGGCACTAGGAGCTTTCTTTGGGCCCATGGTGGCTTATTTAGCAGTTGTAAGCACAAAAGAATGAATTATTACAAATGTATCTTATGAACGCGTGGGGTGATGGTCACTCGCAGAAACAATGCCACACTGACTCTGAATGGTGTGTGGGCGCCTTGTGTTCGTGCAGATGCTGGGACACCGCTCGGACATGTTCTGTATCACCGACAAATCATGAGCCAAATCACGAAAGCGAGGCTATATTTTGACGAAAAAGTTGCAAAGGCTAAATTCACAAACCACGAGGCTCACGAAACTCGGGGTCCACTGTATCTTGTTTAATCTGATAAAAAGATGAAAAATATTAGGCTTGACAATTATTAAGGATTGTTAGCATACCTAAGAGCCAGCATATTATTCTGGAAATGTCCTGGAACAAACCACATCAGACCTGTGACAACTGAAGTAGGATGTCGTGTGCGAGTGCCAAAATATACCCCAGGTCGATAAGTACCCCAGTACCTCTCTGGGACAGCAAGTCCCGTTTTGGTCACCACCTACAAGGAAATTGCAAATCAAATTTAAAAAAAAAATAATTGTAATGCAATGATGACACTCTAGCTATAGACTGCAGACAATCAGTACTAGCAGATATATTAAATATGGCAATATAAAAGTCACTCCATCTTTGTTAATCAAATACTTAGAATATACTGCACAAAAAACAAGTACGTACACAAACTTATGACATTAGTGTTCAAAACAAAATTCATAACAGTAACCAACAAAATTTAACTTTTTACCTAGTTCAGAAACCAAATTGGTTGTTTTAAGATAACTACAACGTGCTGATCACAAATCTGAGTCTGTTTAGTCTCTATGTCATAAGTTTTTTTAAAGCTCATGATCAATATTTTGGCTATTTCAGGATGAAGAAGCACATTATATGCATTACCTAACAATCATATGTACGTATGCAGTAATATATTATGCATAGACATTAAGTGTGGTGCATGCAAAAACAAAACTAATCTTTCTTACGTAAATTCGTTATACAGCCTCTCCTCACTTAACGATGGAGTTCTGTTCCTAAGACACATCGGGAAACGAATTCATCACTAAGTGAGGGAAAATACTATAATGGTGGTGGGTTTGTGTCAGCCATCTTTGATATTGTTTTAATGTCACTGTTGCACCATTTATAAGATTTTTTTTTTTTTTTTTTAGTATATTTTTAAATGTTTATACAGTAGTGTACTATATAGTGGATCCCCGGTTAACGAAAAAACTTCATCCCAGAAACCTGCTCTAGTGCCATTACTGAACAAATTTACTTAAGAAATAATGTCACGTAGGTTAGTCTATTTCAGACCCCCAAAAATACACTTCCACAAGTACTTACAATATTATACTTACATAATTGTACGATTTTCGGAGTGTTCGTTAACCGGGGGTCCACTGTATATTGTAATAAACAGAATAGAGGAAATCAGCTCTAATATACATTATTTACGCATTCTGGTCAGAGAGCCCGTCGAAGTCTGAGTCGTCGTAAACGAGTATGTCGTTAATGTGGAGAGGCTCTATACATGCATAACAAAAATAACAGAAATTTCCAGTCTTCTTCACTTTTACTCAATAACGCTTCTCCAGCACCATTGTCCAGCAGTAGTCAGCCATCAAAATCATCACCAGGTTTTCCTGATATTGGTCAGTGTCAGTCAAGTGTTCAGAATTCAGAACCAGTATGCAATATAGCACAATACGGATATGTACAGGTCGGTAGCAGCTATACTGCCTCTCTCTCATTCTCACTCCTATTCACTCCCACCCTCTCGAACTATAGCCTCTCCTCACTTAGCGACGTATTCGTTTACCGACCACTTGGACCTACGACCAGCTCTCCAACTAGTATGCAAACCTAAATAATGTACGTATATTAGAGCTGATTTCCTATACAGTGGACCCCGACTGTCGGCGGCACGAGTTTCGATCGCTTTTTTCGGCTCAATTTTTCCCTGACAATTGGCCATTTCCCAACTATCGACCCGTTACCAGACCTGTCCGCCTGCCCGCACTTGCGCGCCTCCCGTGCAGGCGTCGTGAGCCAGTCTAGCTTTGTTTATCCTTGAGTGAACATTACCCAGTGCACTCATTCAAACATTTCACAATAATTTTATTGTTTTTATTGATTGTCACTGTGAAATATAAGTCACCATGGGCCCAAAGAAGCGTCCTAGTGGCACCCTGTGGTAAAGAAAGTGAGGAACACCATCGAACTGAAGGAGATAGTAGAAAACATGAGAGTGGCGTACTTGTGGGGGAGCATGCCAGGATGTACAACAAAACAAATCTACTATCACCTCTATCCTGGCAAAGAGAAAAGAAATCAAGGAAGCTGATGTTGCGAAAGGTGTTGACATGTTTGCAAAAAATAGATCAAAAACAGTGGATGAGGTTGAGAAGTTGTTGGCGTGTGGATCAATGAAAACAGATAGCGGGTGATAGTGTTTCCATGGCGATAATTTGTGAAAAGGCAAGGCAGTTGCACGCAGATCTTGTCAAGAAAATGCCTGGAACCAGTGCTGATGTGAGTGATTTTAAGGCCAGCAAAGGCTGGTTTGACAGCTTTAGGAAACGTAGTGGCATACAGTGTTGTAAGGCATGGTGAGGCAGCCAGTTCAGACAAACTTGCTGCTGAAAAGTTTGTGACTGAATTTAAGGGGTTGGTAGACACTGAAAATTCAAACCCCAACAGGTGTTTAATTGTGATGAAACAGGCCTCTTTAGAAGAAAATGCCAAAGAGGACCTACATTACTCAGGAGGAAAAGGCACTGCCAGGACACAAGCCTATGAAAGACAGGCTAACTCTCATGTTGTGAAGTAATGCTAGTAGGGATTTTAAAGTGAAGCCTTTACTGGTGTATCACTGAAAATCCCAGAGTGTTCAAGAAACACAATGTCACCAAGAGTAAATTGTGTGTTTTGGAAGGCTAACACTAAGGCATGGAACAAGAAGCAAATTTTCCTGAATGATTCAACGAAGTGTTTGGCCCCAGTATGAAAAAATACCTCCAGGAAAAGGAATTGGGACTCAAGTGCCTTCTGGTACTGGACAATGCTCCTGCTATTCCACACAACTTGGCAGACTTTTTGTCTGATGAGTTCAGTTTCATCACAGTGAAGTTCTTGCCTCTTAACACCACTCCTCTCATCCAGCCCATGGACCAGCAGGTCATTTCTAACTTCAAAACTTACACAAAAGCAGTGTTTCAAAATTGCTTTGAAATGACCTCAGACACTGAGTTGACCCTAAGAGAGTTCTGGAGGAATCACTTCTGTATCTTCCACTGCATAAGCCTTATAGGTAAGGCTTGGGAGGGAGTGACTTCAGGACTTTGAACTCTGCTTGGAGACACATGTCCAGGTTGTGTCGAACAGAGGGATTTTGAAGGGTTTGAGGCTGACCATGACTCTGACGACCCTGTGCCTGTTGTGGAAGGTATTGTGGCATTGGAGGTGAGTGGCGAGGATGTGGAAGAGTTGGTGGAGGACCACAGGGTAGAGCTAACCACTGAAGAGCTGCAAGAGCTTCATCTGGAACAGCATCAGACCAGAGTAGAGGAAATTGATTCACAGGAGGAGGAAGATAGACTGGGGGTGCCTTCTTCAGAGATTAAGGAGATTTGTTCAATGTGGAATAAGATGCAGGCATTTGCTTTAAAAATACCACCCTGAGCAATCTGAAATAAGCCATCTCTGCAACAAGTTCAGTGACAGAGCCATATTGCACTTCAGGAACATGTTAAAGAGACGCCAGAAACAGAGGACTGTGGACAGTTATTTTGTGAGACAGGGGTCCAGTGACTCTCAAGCTGGCCCTAGTGGCATTAAAAGACCAAGAAGGGAAGTAACCCCAGATAGGGCTTTGATACCTGAAGTCCTTATGGAGGGGGATTCCCCTTCCAAACACTAAGCCTCCCTCACTCCTCCTCCCTATCTTCCAGATGCCAGCAAGTCCCTTCAATAAAGGTAAGTAAATGTTATTTTAAATGTTTATTTCAATATTTATTTATAAATTTAATACTGTATGTAGTATTTATGTGTGTTTTCTGTATATAAAACTATAGTTATTCTTTAAAAAATCAATTTTTTGTGAATATTTTTGGGTCTCTGGAACGGATTAATTGTATTTACATTATTTCTTATGGGAAATAATGGTTTGACTTTTGGCCAGTTCGAGTTAAGGCCTAGCTCCTGGAATGGATTACGGCCGATACTCGGGGGTCCACTGTATTCTGTTTATTACAATATACAATACACTACTGTATAAACATTTAAAAATATACCAGAAATGTTATAAATGGTGCAAAGATGACATTAAAAATATCTAAAGATGGTTGACACAAACCCACTACCAGTATAGTATGCTCCTTGCTTAACGACCACTCGCTTACCAACCTACTCTTAGGAACGGAATCCCATTTTTAAATGAGGAAAGGCTGTATATTGTGTATTTTAGCTACAAATGGGTAATTACAATACTTTTACATATGCTCACAACTTCTTCACCTGTGGTTGAGTGTGTGATGCAGAAGGAAAGGTTACAAATGTATGGGGGTGGGCAGTAGCGGGACTGCCTCCCCATTACTTATACTACCATTCATTCCTACCCTAAGAGATGGCTTCAAATGGCAATTTCTAAAGCGTTAGATATTTCTGCAAAGCAGGGAGTATGCAGTTTTGCAACCTGTAATGGAAGACGGAGCATTGAAGCAAGCCTTTGTATTTGCCCTTCAATAAGCTGGCAAGAACTGCATATTTTTGTCGAAATTTGAGTAAACCTGACCAATTTTATAAACAACTGTATTCACATAATATTCATTAAGATTTTCTTTTAATTCACACAAACAGATACCATAGAATTTGAAGAACTGCCACAAACTGTCTTTCACAAAATTCAGACTGTGGAGGTAAATGTTATAATATACAGTCATCAGAACAAACATGCCAGTTCCGTATTCCATATTAACGAAATCAATGAACAGTATCCAACATTTTTCTGACTGAATGGGTTTCCATACCTAAATCTCTTTTTTTTTTTTTTTTTGTGGTCTTTTGAATATCAATATTAACCAAGGTAGAATGACATACATTATTGAAGATAAGATTTCTGAAATACAAAATGATGATTATTATTCCATTCATGGGAAGTGCTAAACCTGTAGGGATTATACAGACTCAATCCAAGAAAGGGGCATATAAATCTACTTCCTAGGCTCAAGAGCCCTTCACCAGAATCATGGAACCTCCCTTGAGGGAAATCACAGAATGAAACGAAATCTGAAAAATTGCTCCACTGATATAATTTTTTACAGTCAGTAGACCGTCATTTAGTACGAGTTTATGTGGCACGATTTGGGTATTGAACGATTGAAGAATTGCAGCACATTTTTATCTAACACTACGTAAAATTAACTTTACACGGTTCGCGGGAGGAGAAAATTTTGAGCGGCGGTCGCCCGTGGTGGGTTACACCATTGAGTCAGTGGGGAAGACCTACTGCTAGCCCCCGCCACCTCACCCACCCACATCACCCTCCCAGCCTTCAGTTTGGTTCATACGCATGCAGGACGACAATAATTGGGAAGGTCGCTGCGTTTATTTACATACATTTTCTCATTTTCATTGCATTTTGATAAATCTGCCAAGCAATCATGGCACCCAGTAAGCATACAAGTCTTCCTGCAAGTGACAAGAAAAGGTTTAAGTGTTCATGTCTAGGAATTACCAAGAAAATCAAGATACAGTGGACCCCGAGTAACGAACACCCCGGAAATCGTACATTATGTAAGTATAATATTGTAAGTGCTTGTGGAAGTGTATTTTGGGGGTCTGAAATAGACTAACCTACGTGACATTATTCCTAAGGGAGTAAATTGCTCGGTAATGGCACTTGAGCAGGCTTCTGAATGAAGTTTTACGTTTCTCGGGGGGCCACTGTATTAGATAAGCTTAAGAGTGTTACTGTGTACACATAAAAAGAGGTAAACCTAAGTTTGTGTGACTGACTGACTTGACTGAATGACTTGACTGACTTGACTGAATGACTTGACTGAATGACTTGACTGACTTGACTTGACTGACTTGGGCTGAATGACTTGACTGAATGACTTGACTGACTTGACTGAATGACTTGACTGACTCACTTGACTGAATGACTTGACTGAATGACTTGACTGACTTGACTGAATGACTTGACTGACTGACTGAATGACTTGACTGAATGACTTGACTGACTGACTGAATGACTTGACTGAATGACTTGACTGACTGACTGAATGACTTGACTGACTTGACTGAATGACTTGACTGACTGACTGAATGACTTGACTGACTTGACTGAATGACTTGACTGACTGAATGACTTGACTGACTGAATGACTTGACTGACTTACTAGTAGACTGACTTAAAGTTAGACACTCTAGTACAACCATCGACTTCAGTTCCAGAACCTTACCATCCACCTCAGCCCAGTAGGGCCCAACATAACTCTCCACTCTCTTTTCAATCATCCACAAACACCAGCACCCACAATTTAAGGTAAGAAATACTACTATTTCTATTACATTTGTAGTTTAACAGTAAAAAAAACATAATACATCACAACAATGAACTACTATTACATATTCACTTTTATTTTTGTAAGATGTGGAGGCCTAAAAAAAAATTGTTTGGCTTTTTTGGGGGGATTCAGGAACGTAACCCTATTTTTCCCTAAGTTTTTCAGTTCATTAACACGATTTTACCTAACATGGCTTTTTTAGGAACGTAACTATCATGTTAAGAGACTGTCTACTGTATTAATGGTTTTAGTTTCACGGGGAAACAGGAATCTCATCCCTTCTGAAAATTTTTGGGACAACTGTGAATACAGTTGGAAGTCACTGTGCAGAGCAGAGGTAAGGGTTGACACAGCATTATGCCGGGGGAGGCCCTTGCATAATGCCGTGCCAAAATCAAAGGCCTACCAAAAGGGGGGTCTTTTCGTCAGTGCATTATGCCGTGTAGCAGCCGTTAGCATGCGTCACAGCCCTTTCCCCCACACTCCACAGAGACTCCCCCGTGCTCACGTGGCTGCCGGGTGAGAGGAAGTGTTGCACTTTTTTATCTCATCCACCCCATCTTTTGTCTGGTTTTCCCCTTTTGGGTTTTGGGGGGGTATACGTGTTTGATTATGGGTAAAAAGGGAAATCTTTTAACACTTGAAACTATAGCTCAAATCATAGGGCTTCACAAAGCTGGGCACCAGACGAAAGAAATAGTGGAGAATGTTGGGTGTGTGAGCGTTCAGTGAGGAACTGGGTGCAGCGTTTCAAGGTTTGTGGCAGTGTCGGGATACTGTTTGCCAAACCTCGGCCTCCCTCGAAGAAGACATCTGTTCATACCTTAACTGTGTTAAAAAAAGCAGTTAGAGAGTACATCTAAGATAACTGCTAGAGAATTGAAAGAAAAGAACCCACCCCTTCTCTCAGAGGTGTCTGTAAGAACTGTTAGCAGACGTGTGTCAGAATTGGGCTCAGTAGTCACCACCAGGTTAAGAAACCAATCCTTTCCAAGCCACAGAAGAAATGTAGGCTGGATTATGCAAAGAAATATCTTCACTGGAATCTTCAACAGTGATCTGAAGTAATTTTTTGGGGTGATGAAGCAACCTTCACTGTCACCTGTAACCATGGGGGACATGTGTACGGGGCCCCGAGGTAGTGACCCGCTAGACCCACGCTACACCTGTGGGACTACCAAACACCCAGACTCGCTCATGGTTTGGGGGTGTTTCAGTGCTCAGAGTGTTGGTGAACTCGTTGTGCTTTCCAAAACCAGTATAATTACCTGGAGTTATTGTGTGACAATTTACCTGGGGGCATTTGACATGTGTGGGGCTACGGTTTTTATGCAGGGCGGTGCACCACCAATTCTGTAGTTCAGTGGTTTAAGGACTGTGAAGGGAAGGGTTTTTTAATGACTGGGCCAGGCAACCCAGACCTAAACCCTATTGAGAACCTCTGATCAATAGTGAAATGAAGTTTACTAGACAAGGATATCAGTTCCATTCCACTGCTGGAGGCTGCTCTGGAATAATATACCTCCCCAAACCCTCAAGAATCTGTGTGAGAGTCTTCCTACACGGCTGAAGGATGTGATTAAGCGAAAGGACGAGCACCAAGTATTAAAACCCCAGAAGTGTGCAAATATATATATTATAATCTTCATGGTATGTGTTTGTGTTTTGTTATGTGTGTGGGGAAGGGGCAGATAATGCCGTGATGAGCACTGTACATTTCTAAAAACAGTCACTACAGTCTTAGCTTCCCTGACATGGGGATCTCCAGTTAATGTAAATGGCATTTACAGAGCTCTAACTATTTCCCCCCCATGAAAAGTAAGCTGCCTATTGAAGGGATAAAGGTACGGTACACTATAAGCAAATGCACAGTAATATCCATGCAGTTGGAAAATTTTACACTTTTAGAAAGATAAAAATTTATATTAACTTCCAAAAAAAATTTTTTTTGGGTTTGGAAAAATTTAAAGTTAAAAAATTTTGGAAGAAAAAAATTTTTTGGGGGTCAATATATGGGGGGGAATTTTGAGTATGAGAAGACCTGTTCACGGTCGGACTAACCAATAATTACAAGGCCACCTAGCAGGGGCCTGTGGCCTACTACAGTCCCACCATAGGCCTACTAGTGCTCCACCATGGGCCTCCTTGCAGTGCTCCATCATTGGCCTACTACAGTGCTCCAACATAGGCTTACTAAAAAGGCTCCAACATAGGCTTCCCACAGTTTTCCCCCACCATAGGCCTATTACAGTGCTCCCCATGGGCCTACTACAGTGCTCCACCATAGGCCTCCCTATGCCCCACCATGGGCCTACTTCAGTGCTCCCCCCATAGGCCAAAACTACTGTGCTCCACCGTGGGGCCTTTTAGATGTAACCTACGAGTCACAGTTTTTTTCCCATGATAGAACTGGGAGAGGCAATCAGATCAGACAAGGGGAGAAAGGATGAGTGCCATTCCTTGGATCAAGAGCCCTCACCACCCTTTTGGGGGGGGGAGGGGCTTTTGATCCAAGGAACCGGTATCCCCCCCTTCCCCTCCCCATAAAACCCCTGATTCCCCCCTCTTTCCCCTCAGGTGATCCAAGGGGAGGGCGGGCTCTTTCCCTTTTTGGATCAAGACCCCCTTCATCAGCATCAAGAAACTTGCCTTGAAGAAGGGAGCTCTGATCCAAGGACCCCGGCAACCCCTCTTCTTCCTCGTATCAAACCCCCTTTTCCCTGGTGTTTCCAAGGGAGGATAGCCCCAATTATTATGATTATTATTTTTTAAATTTCCCCTTTCACCGGCATCAAGACAACATCTGTAATCACTTGAATAACCATATATTAGCCACCCTTTTGATAATCCCCTTTTACTGACAAACCTATCATCAACTTACCCTCTTGATAATCAAGATTATCTTCACGGGGACGCACAAAACCCCCCAATGGGTCATACGTGTTTATAATAAAAGCTAAAAACCCGGGGACAAGAATTGTTGTTAGTCTTATTAAGACCCCCACCCGGGAGTTTGAACCCTTATTTAATGTTAATATTAAGTAATATAAAGTAATATATTGTAATATAAGTGTTTATTTAGGTACAGGAATACAATTATCGTACATGGAAACAAGGTGTCCCGTGGCTCACCCCTGAGGTCCGTAGTTCGACCCCGGTACGGGGTGGAAACATCAGTCTTTTTCCCCAAAACATCTGCTGTCCATGTTCACCTAGCAGTAAGTAGGTACCTGGGTGTTAGTCCCCCACACCTGCTGTCACTGTTCACCTAGCAGTGTGGTACCTGGGTGTTAGTCACCCAATTCCGTCACTGTTCACCTAGCAGAAAAAAAATTTGGGTGTTAGTCACCTTACACCTGCTGTCACTGTTCCCCCAGCAGTAAGTAGGTCCCCGGGTGTTAGTCACCTTACACCCGTTCACTGTTCACCTAGGGTAAGTAGGTCCCCGGGTTAGTCCCCTTTACACCTGTTGTCACTGTTCACCTAGCAGGAGGAAAATTTAACATGCTAGGGGAGTGGGGGGTTGCATCCGGGGAAACAAAATTTTTCTGAAGTGCGGGCATAACGGGGTTTCCTATATGGTAGTAGGGTCACATGTCACCCGGGTTTCTATCCCTTTGTACATGTACTTGTAGAAATAAATATATTATAATAAAACCTTTGGATCAAGAGCCCATCACGGGGAATCACCATTTTGGGAACCCCACACCTAATAAGCACGTTAAGAAATTAGAGAAAGTGAAAGGTTTGCAAAAGGTTAGTTCCAGAGCAAAGGGGAATGTCCTACGAAGAAAGGTTAAGGGAAATGGGGCCTAACGACACTGGAGGACATGAGGATTGGGGAAGACATGATAACGACATACAAAATACTGCGTGGAATAGATAAGGGATAAAAGATAAGATTTTTTGGTTTTTTTAACCCCGGAGGGTTAGTCACCCAGGAAAAACCCAAGAAAGTCAGGGGTCATCGAGGACTGTCGGGTTTATTTCCATTGGGGCCCCTCAATCTTGTCCCCCAGGATGCGACCCACCCCAAATGACTAAAAACCCGGTACCTTTTTGGGTTGCTAGGGCTTTTTGTAAGGAAACACGTCGAAATGTTTCCACCCCCCGGAAATAAATGGTATAAAAATAGAAAAATGGAAAAAAAAAACACATAAGCAGTATAATGTGATCCTTTTTTCGAGTCACAAACAGATCTACCTGGGTAAAAAATACAGGAGTATTTATAGGATTTAGTCAGGTGGAAAATGCTGCATGTGACAGTCTTCAAAGTAGGGGATAGTTAAAACCTTGGGAATTTTAAAAAAGATTACAAGTATATACAGGGTTTTAAATTTTTCCTGGGAAAAAGTTTGGGGGGGGGATGGGAAGTTTTCCGAGATCGTTTTAACTGTTGCAAAAAGGGAATAAAGTTAAAAACACATACAGAGTCTGTCTGGATAGAATTTTTAGAGGGCAAGAAAAAATTTTTTTAGGTGTGGGAAAACCGTCCCCCCAAAATTAAAAGGGGCCAAGGGGGACTACTTTTGGGGGGAAATTTTTAAAGGGACAATGCACGATAACGTAGTTATTCTGGGGGACTTCAACTTTTGTCAAATTGATTGAATTTTTTATAAAATTTTGAATTAACGACCCTTTGATGTAGTTCAAGATTGTTTTTTTAAGAGTTTGTGACAGAACCTTAAAAGGGGAAATAATCCCGTTTTATTTAATTTTTTGGCAAACAAGGAAACCCTTGTTAATAATTTAGAAATTAAAAAAGGAACTTTGGCCCAACACCCAAAAAATTACCCTTTATTGAATGGAAGTTTATGGG
The DNA here is from genome assembly GCA_009830355.1 of Cherax destructor. Lineage (NCBI taxonomy): Eukaryota > Metazoa > Arthropoda > Malacostraca > Decapoda > Parastacidae > Cherax > Cherax destructor. Next base: position 51,060 of record WNWK01011167.1, on the reverse strand, counting down.
AAGAATAACTCAGAACGGTCCCAGATTTTTGCTTAGCAGATTACAATGGACTTAGAGAACACTTATCATCTGTGGACTGGGGGAATAAGAGAGTTTTTTAAAAAATGAAGTTTTTTGAACAATTTTACATGCTGGGTCCAAAAAAATTTATCCCAAAAAAGAAATTAGATCGAATAGAAAAGACCCAAAAAAGGGTGAATAATAGGTCAAATATCTTTTTGGGCAGAAGAAAGAAAATTTTTAGGCGATTAAAAGAGGTAGGGCCCTCCATGAGTCAGAATTTTTGACATTAAGAGGGACGCAAAAGGGGGGATAAGAAAAACCAAAGGGACTACGAAATTAAAGGGGTTTGGGATTCGAAAACTAACCCAAAAAATTTTTTTAGGTGTATAGAAAAAAGTTAGAGATAAGATAGGTCCCCTTAAAAAAAATTATGGGTATCTTACTGACAAAAGAATGAAAAGTGCCCCATTTTTTTAAAAATTATTTTTCTCGGTTTTCACTCAGGAAGACACTAATAATATCCCAAGAATTAAATTTTAGTGGGCCCAAAAGATAAATTTTTAATCACAGTCATTTTTAAAAAGGTTTTTTAAACAGATAGACCGTTTTAAGCAAAATAAATCGCCAGGCCCTGATGGGGCCTTTTTTTTTTTAAGGGTTCTTTAAAGGGAAAGCAAAATAGAACTCTGTGGGAAACCCTTAAACCAAATTTTTTAACTTTCTTCAAACAGGGTAGTGCCGGATACGTGGGAAAATGGCTAATGTAATTCCCATTTTTAAAGCAGGCCCAAATCCTACCCTCAAATTACCGCCCAACATCAATTGTAGGCAAATTATAGAGTCGATTATAGCTGATAAATAAAACCCATCGGGGAGGGGAAATTTGATTAAAAAGCATGGATTCAAAGGGCCCCCCCCAACTAATTTGTTAATTTTTTTAGTGGGGCTTTTAGGCAGTTGATAATGAAAAAGAATTATATTTTTATTTGGTTTTTTCTAAGGCTTTTGTAGAGTGCCATATCAGAGACTGTTAAAGAAAGGGTGCTCAGGCTTTGGGGGAAAAAAGTGTTTCATGGATCGAGTCATGGCTCCCCAATAGGAAGCAGAGGGGTGCAAAATGGGGAAATGGGGGGGTCGTAACAAGGGCGTTCCTAGGGTGGGTTTTTGGGGGGCCCTTGTTGTTTATAAATATATAAATGACCTTGACAAGGGAATTTTAGTGATATAAAATTTTTGACACGAAGATAGGAGGATAACGTTTCAGAAGATGTCAGTGAACTACAGGGGGATTTAGAAAACTCAACCTTAAAAAACAGATGAGTTCAATGTAGATAAATGAAATTAAAAACTATGTCCATAACCCAACACTTTGTTTAATAGAACTTAATACAGTTTTAAAAAGGACTTGGGGGGTTTTAAAGCAACCTTAAACCAAACAAAGCCAATAAAAAAGGGCAAAAGTTTTGGTATTTTATCAAGAAGTGTTAAAAGAAGTCCAGAGGTTTATTACAGCTTTTACATCCTTAGTAAGGCCTCACCTAGATTACGCAGCTCAGTTCGGGCCCTTTGGGAAAAATTTTAGAAAAATTGTAGAATCTAAAAATAATAATTAAATCTTCCTTCGAAGAAAGATTGAAGACCCAAATTACATTCACTTGTAAGACGTAGAATGAGGGGAGACATGACGAGGTATAAAAGGAAAAGGGTATTAACAAAGGGGATATAAAAATTTAGGGGATCTCTCCAAAGAGAACCCCAATAATGGTTCAAGTTAGTAAGTTTAATTTGAAAAATAGGAAATATTGGGTTTAAATAGGGGGGTTGTGAGGGGGAAAGTCGCCAGTAGGGTTATTGAAAAGGACCTTGGGGTTTTAAATTTGGTTGTAAATTCAAGTGAAAGGGGTTGTTTTTAGTGGGTATTGAATGAGTAAAAAAAATTATCAAAGCTTTTTTTGGGTAGCATTGAAAAAAATTTTGTTATGGGGTGGAATTTAAGGACCTGCCCCGAATGGGCCAACAGGCCTGCTGCAGTGTTCCTCCTTTTTATGTTCTTTGTTCTTATGAACCTTCCGTTTCCTTCTTTAAATTCTATGTGGGTATCGATGAAGAAGTTTCTTCAAAGGTTCATTGTTGTAAAACCGTTGTTCTGGTTAAAATTTTTGGATATACATAAATGATGATTCCGGATTCTTCGGATTGTTTCCGCTACCGGGGCCCCAGGTGGATATGGGGGGAAAAAAACTAGCCATTTGGGGCAAAATCTACTTGTTTAGGTTTCTTCTGGCATGAGTCTTGCGTTTTGGTTTATTAAATGGTTGTGTGAATTTTTGGTTGAACACAGGATTCCTTGGTCGTCAGATCTCCGGTACTGGTGTTCTGAATACACGGTATTGTGCCTTTTTTGTTATATATTGGGTTCGAAATACGTTTTGGGGGTTTGGGTGTTGCGCTAAATTTTCTGCATTCATTACAAGGGGTTGTGTATACCCCCCAGTGGATTGGGGAACTTGTCCTGTCTGTTTTGGTAATGTCCTTGATGGTGGTGGGTGTGGAGGTGGATACTGAATGAGGTACGGGAAAAATGTTGGAAACGTGTTTGGCAATGGAGTTGGTGAGGAGGACTATGTATCTTTCCGGCAGTGTCTACTCTGGGTGTGTTAAGATGTTTAATGCCCGCGTCTGCAGTCTCTAATAAAGTGAGAGGATAGTGAAGTTAGAAAAACTTGCTCAAAAGGGGGAAATTTTCTTTCAAGGAACTCATGCTGGATTCTGAGGCGGGGAAAAGCAAATTACACCAGTTTAGTTTTGGGTCGGGTGAGAGTAGAAGTGGAGAAATCGTATTGGTTGGTAGTGAGGGTTTGTAGGTACGGCCCTAAGAAGCATTTTGTTCCTGTAACGCGGTTCAAGAAGACACCACCTCATTTATCAGCGGTGATAACCCTGATGGTCGTGTTTCCGCTAAAGTTTAATGCAATGATGGAGTCGAGGTATGACTGGGGAGCTGTATTGAGATGGCCGCGAGATGATGCCTTGGATAGCTTGGAAATCGGAGTCAGGTCTGTAGTTTTTAGCGAGAAATTGAGGTCTTGTTTTGGTTTCGTAATTCCTGTGAAATTTTGGGGGCCTAAACTGAGGGCTTCGGTTTCGTGGTTGAATAATTTCAAGTCTTCCTAAACTTTTCCACTGACTATCGCAGGGGTTTGGAGTTTCCTAGAAGTCTTTTTTTCGTTGAACATTAGGGAACCAATTTAAAATTTTTTTATTATCTTTTAAAAAGGGGTAAGGGGAAGATGGAAAATTAATTCCTATTTTTAAAGCAGGACGTCACCCGCCACCCCCTGATTGTAGGCAATTTAAAAGAGTCATAGCGATATTATTGAAGCCATTAGATAACATAATTTGAAATGATATGCTACGGGGGTTCCTGCCCAATTTAACCTTCAAAAAAATTGGGTGTCATTAAAATTGAAGTTTTTTGAGATTTTTGTGGTTTTTGATAAGTGGGACCGGGGGGAAAAACTGGTGATATGGCCCCGGGGAAAAGGGATGAAAAAATGGGGGGCCCCCTGTTTCAAGGGGTTAAAGGGAAAAAGGGTTTCCCCCGTTATTATAATATATAAAAACCCTTACGAGGGAATTACTATTTTAGGGGGGCCCAAAGGGTGGGGTATGATTCAAACATAGATTTTTGGAAAACCAGGAAGTTTAACTTTTTGGGGGGCAGAGAGAATGAGAAAAAAAGGGTGCAAATCCCAAGCACTTATAAGAAATAACGAAAAAACCCCCAAAGGGGGAAAAAGGCTTGGGGGGGGGAAACAAACCTTAAAAAGACAGCAATGCCTAAGGCAAAAAAGGAAATATATTACTGGGATTTATATCAAAAAAGGTTGCAAAAAATCCAGAGGTATATTACAGCTTTATACACATTTTAAAAAAGAAAAATTTAAATTGGGATCTTTATTGAGGAAACGTTTCGCCACACAGGGCTTCATCAGTCCCAAAAAGATACCCAAGTGTTGCATATGTGTCTAATTTATAACTTGTCGGTTCTCTGAAAAACCTTCATCTCCCCCAAGGGGGCCCCTTTTATTGCCAAATTTTGGGGTCCTTAAGCAGAATGGGACATGGCCCCTTAGGAAAACTTTTAAAATTTACATACATTGAAATTTCCTTTTTAAAAAAAAAAGACCCCCACCCATTTCAAGGGGGCAATGAAAAAGGATACAAGGGGGGGAAAAGGGCAAATGAAAAATCAAAATTTTAGGGGGCTTTCCAAAAGAGGGGAACCCCCCCAAACCGGGGAAATTTTTTTGAAAAGAATTTGGGGGATTGGCTTGAAATGGTGTTGATGAAGGGGGAAAGCCGCCAGTAGGTTTTGGTTTTGGGGACCTGGGTGTCACTTTTGGGTTGGAATCCGGGAGGGGGAGGAAAATTGGGTTGGGGTTTTAGCCCTTTTGGGGGTTTGGGAAATTTCTGGAAATGGGATTGGGCGAATGAGAGGTTCGCCCCTACCCTCCCTTTTTTTGTTTTAAATAAAAACAAAAGGGTGAACACTGCAGCAAAAGGGCCGTTGGCCCATACTAGGCAGGTCCCCTTTAAAATGGGCCCCCCCAAAAGAATATTTGCTCAACCCAATTTTCAATGCTACCCAAGAAATAATCTTTTTCAATTCTACCCACTCATGGAGTCCCACTAAACCAACCCTCTCACTAGAATTTACCAACCCAAAAATTTAAACTACCCAAGGTCCTAGCTTCAATAACCCTAATAGGCAGACTGTTCCACCCCATCAACTACCCTATTTCCAAACCAATATTTTTTCCCATATCCTTTCTAAATCTAAATTTTTCTAACTTGAATCCATTTTTGGGGGTTTTCTTTGGGGGAGATATCCTCAAGACCTTATTTATATCCCCTTTGTTAATCCCCCTTTTCCCCCTTGATCCCCCGATCATGTCCCCCTCATTCTACGTCTTACAAGTGAATGTAATTTTAGGGTCTTCAATCTTTCTTCGAAAAAGGGAAAATTTCTAATGCTTTTATTAATTTAGTCATTCTACGCTGAATGTTTTCAACGAATTTATGTCCATTCGGGGAATAGGGGGACCAGAACTGAGCTGGGTAATCTAGGTGGGCCTTTTCTAATGATTTTAAAAGCGGGAATATAACCCCGGGGGTTTTTTTCCCCCCACTTTTGGGGTATAAACCCCCCTAATCTATTTGCCTTATTACGTACGCTTAGGCATTGCTGTTTGGTTTTTGGGTTGTTTAAACCCTCACCCCAAGCCTTTCGCAATCTGTATGGCTAAGTTCTACGTTATTTAACAAAAAGGGTTTTGGGGTTTTGGACACTCCCGAGCTTTCAGAAAAACCTTTTTATCTACTTGAACTGCATCTGCCACTTTTCTGACCACAATTAAGTTTGTCTAAATCTTCCCCCAAGTTCTATGGGGATCTATGTTTAATCAATTTTTCCCACCTATTTTTTGTCGTCGGCGAATTTGCTCATATCACTAGGGAATTCCCCTCATCAAGGTCATTGATATATATTATAAATAACAATGGGCCTAAGACTGATCCCCCCTGGAACACCACTTTTACAAAAACCCCATTCGGATTTAAACCCCATTTATGCACAAACCCCGCTTCCTATTGGTGAGCCATGACTCGATCCATGACAGCACTTTTTTTCCCCCCAAGCCATGAGCTGCCACTTTCTTTAACAGTTTTGCGGTACTCTATCAAAAAAACCCTTTTAAAGTCTAAATAAACAATATCAATTCTTTTTTGGGGCAAAAACCTCAAAAGCTTTACTGAAGAAGGTTAATAAATTAGATAGGCAGGAAAAAGGCCCCCCCGGGAACCATGCTGGGTATCATTAATCAAATTATTTTGGGTTTCTAGATGGCTTCTAATAATATCAGCTATAATTGACTCTAGTAATTTGGGGCCACAATTTTGGCCCCGGGTTTTTTTGGGTGGAGTTTGACGGAGTGACTTGTCCCCCTACTTTAAAAATAGGAATGCCACTACAACATCAGTCAGTCTGTTCACATTGCAAGTTGCTCCATAAACATACTTATCTACATTCATGTTATCATAGTGGGTTATAGATCTACTCAGGCTTCTAACTGCATTCCTATAGCTATCATTTTCATTATTTATTTCTCTCCTAATATTATTCCTAATGCTAGACACAGATAGACCAAAGTTATATTCTACATTCTCCTTAGGGGTGCTCTTCTTGGCTAACATATCAACTTTATCATGAAGGAGTAATCCAATGTGTGACGGAATCCATAGCAAATGTACTTTAATTCCTTTGTCCCGGATTTTTGAGTATCTATACCTGGCTTCTCCAATGAGCATGCTGTTAGAGTCATTATATGAGTCAAGAGCCTTCAATGACGACATAGAATCAGTAATGATGATAGAGTCAAGCTCTGTGTCATAAGTTAGCTTTAGTGCCATTAGGATTGCAAACAATTCAGTTTGCAGTGTAGACGCCCAGTTATTAATTCTTATGCCTAGTTCAAAAAAATTATTATTGTTCTTAACTAGGGAGGTGGCAACCAGAGCAGATGCAGCCCTGCCAGAAGACTCCTGTTTAGATCCATCAGTGTATATAACTTGAGATAACTTATTACTACCAGCTAGGCGAGAAATTTCTTCTTGAGCAGTTGCTTTAAAAAGTAATTTAAGAAAGGGATTACTAGCAATGAGCTTCTTGGGAGGGACTTGCAGGTATGTGATATTAAATGAACACATCTTCCATGGAGGGGTGAAATGCTCTTGTTGCCTACAGTGATACAATTCATGCAGGTTGTAAAACTTAATGTAATTGCATGTTTTCACAATCCATTTAGATCTGTGAGTATTTACTTCTAGACATTTAGTAAGATTCATTGTGACAGTGTCTGGTTCATTTCTTAACATTCTAATACCAAGTACAGTGTTAATCTCAACAATCCTATCACTGATACTAGTAATACCAAGCTCCTTCCTCATATTAAGAACCTTTGTAGATTTGGGACAGCCAAGAATAATTCTGAGAGCTTCATTTTGCATTAACTCCAAGGGTCGGAGAGAACTTTCTCGAGCTAATATCAACATGGGAGCAGCATAATCAATTAAGGACCTAATATAGGCTATGTACATCATTCTTGCGATTCTCACATTAGCACCATAGTTGGGGTTGTAGCCAGCAACAGCTTTAAGAGCATTTAGTCTATCTCTGCATTTTTTATTTAGTTGTGGTATACATAGTAGATTTGGTAAAGGGTACATCTACACCAAGATATCTGTAAGTTTTAATGTAGCTAATGTTTTCACCCTGCAAATAGATGGGTGGGGGATGTCGTTTGCTTGTTAATATCTTTGTTTTAGAGGAAGATATTATGAGGCCTAGTCGATTACAAATTGCTTGAACTTCATTAAGAACGGAACTCATCTTTTTATGCCCTGTTGTATGGATCATGATGTCATCAGCATAGCTTATAGCTATATGTTTAGGTGAGGCAGGTAGAGCATTTAGGAGAGCATTAATCAGAATATTAAATAGCATTGGACTGAGAACTCCTCCCTGAGGTGTACCTAGGGACATTTCTTTAGACTCGATTCTAAAGCCTTGGTAGAAGACAGAGGATAATCTGTTTGACAGGTCTCCAATTATCCAGCAGAGTAGGCTACCACCAATATTCATTTTGGCTAGTTCATGTAGTATAACAGTTCTGTTCGCGATATCAAATGCAGATTTTAGGAGGCAGTCCCAAGACAAGTTTTTATAACAACTCGTAAATCACTTCAAGGGTTGTTCACTACCCTGACACACTTGATGACCCCTGCAGTATCCTTGGGTAGCCCTCAGAAACACTTAAATCAGCAGAGCACTAAAAGATGTGACCTTCGCACGCAGTGTGTATGTGTATGTGTGTGTATATGTGTGTGTGTATATGTACTCACCTAATTGTACTCACCTAATTGTGGTTGCAGGGGTCGAGACTCAGCTCCTGGCCCCGCCTCTTCGCTGTCTGCTACTGGGTCTCTGCTCTCCCTGCTCCATGAGCTTTATCATACCTTGTCTTAAAACTATGTATGGTTCCTGCCTCCACTATATCTTTCTCTAGTCCATTCCACTTCCTGACTACTCTGTGGCTGAAGAAATGTTTCCTGACATCCCTTTGACTCATCTGAGTCTTCAGCTTCCAGTTGTGTCCCCTTGTTTCTGTGTTCCCTCTCTGAAACAACCTGTCACTATCTACCTTGTCAATTCCCGCAGTATTTTGTATGTCGTTATCATGTCTCCTCTGACCCTTCTTTCCTCCAGTGTTGTTAGTCCTATTTCCTCAACCTTTCTTCATAAGACAGACCCCTGAGTTGTGGAACTAACCTTGTCGCAAACCTTTGCACTTTCTCTAGTTTCCTTACGTGCTTGACCAGGTGTGGGTTCCAGACTGGTGCTGCATATTCTAGTATGGGCCTGACGTACACGGTATACAGTGTCTTGAACGATTCCTTGTTAAGGTAACGGAACGCTAATCTAAGGTTTGCCAGACGCCCATATGCTGCCGCAGTTATCTGGTTGATGTGTGCCTCCGGAGACGTGCTAGGCGTTATACTCACTCCAAGGTCTTTCTCCTTTGCCGAGGTTTGTAGCCTTTGTCCGCCTAGCTTGTACTCTGTCAGCGGTCTTCTTTGCCCTTCTCCAATCCTCATGACTTTGCATTTGGAGGGATTGAATTCGAGAAGCCAACTGCTAGACCAGATGTCGAGCTTGTCCAGGTCTGTTTGCAGCCCTGCCTGGTCCTCTTCTGATGTGATTCTCCTCATTATTTTCACATCATCCGCGAATAGAGACACTTCTGAGTCTATCCCATCCGTCATGTCATTTACATAAACCAGGAATAACACTGGTCCTAGGACTGACCCTGCGGTACACCACTCGTCACAGGCGCCCACTGTGATACCTCACCACGCACCATGACCCGTTGTTGCCTCCCTTTGAGGTATTCCCTGATCCATTCCAGTGCCCTTCCTGTTATACCTGCTTGTTCTTCCAACTTCTTTACTAATCTCATGTGAGGAACTGTGTCGAAGGCCTTCCTGCAGTCCAGGAAAATGCAATCAACCCACCCTTCTCTCTCCTGCCTTACCTCTGTTACTTTATCATAGAACTCTAGGAGGTTTGTTACACAGGATTTGCCTTCCCGGAATCCATGCTGTCTGGTGTTTATTATCCTGTTCCGCTCAAGGTGTTCCACCATTCTTTTCCTGATGATTTTCTCCAGGACTTTGCACACTATACATGTAAGTGACACCGGTCTATAGTTTAGTGCCTCTTTTCTGTCTCCTTTTTTAAAAATGGGGACTACGTTGGCCTTCTTCCATACCTCAGGTAGCTGCCCAGTTTCAAGGGATGTGTTGAAAATTGTGGTAAGTGGCACACTCAGTACCTCAGCTCCTTCCCGAAGAACCCACGGGGAGATATTGTAGGGACCCATCGCCTTTGAGGTATCGAGGTCACTGAGTAACTGCTTCACTTCCTCCTCAGTTGTGTGTAAGCCCTCTAGCACTTGGTACATCCCTTGTTGGTGATGAACCATGTCCTGTCTACCCAGCTGCCTTCCTTTCTCCATTGTGAATACTTCCTTAAACCTCAAGTTGAGCTCCTCACATACCTCTTGATCATTACTTGTGAGTTCCCCATCTTCTCTCCTCAGCCTTATCACCTGGTCCTTGACTGTTGTCTTCCTTCTGATGTGACTGAACATCAGTTTCGGGTCGGACTTAACTTTCGATGCTATGTCGTTTTCGTACTGTTTCTGGGCCTCCCTCCGTACTTGTGCATACTCTACTCGTTTCTAGCTCTTCTACTAATCTCTTTGTTTACTTGGGTTCTTTGCCTTCTGTACCGTTTCCATTCTCTGATACTCTGATTCTTTGCCTCCCTGCACCTTTGGGTAAACCAGGGCTCTTTCTGGCCTTCCCATTTAAACATTTGCCTCTGGGTATAAACCGTTCCTCTGCCTCCTTGCACTTTGCCCCTACGTATTCCATCATTTCATTTATTGTCAGTCCTTCCATTTCCCTTTCCCACTGGATGTCCTGCAGGAAATTCCTCAAGCCCGTGTAGTTTCCTCTTTAAAGTCTGGTTTGTCTCTATCGGTACTGTTTCCCTCTCCACCTGTAGCTCTACAATGTACTCAAAGCTAAGCACCATATGGTCACTGGCTCCCAGGGGGCTCTCGTGCGTTATGTCTTCAATATCTGAGCTGTTCAGGGTGAATACAAGGTCCAGTCTTGCTGGTTCATCTTCTCCCTCTCTCTGGTCGTGTCCCTGACATGTTGGTGCATCAGGTTTTCCAGTACCACGTCCATCATCTTGGCTCTCCAAGTTTCTGGACCCCACGTGGTTCATGATTCTCCCAGTCGATCTCCCTGTGGTTGAAATCTCCCATGACCAGTAGCTTCGCTCTGCTCATGTGTGCTTTTCTTGCCACCTCTGCCAGGGTGTCCACCATCGCTCTGTTGTTCTCATCGTATTCTTCTCCTGGCCTCCTGCAGTTCTGTGGTGGGTTATACATCACTGCAATGATTATCTTATGCTCCCAGACTGGATGGTACCTATTATGAATTCCCGTTCTCTACCCCCCTCCACTCCTACCATTTCCTCGAATCTCCAACGGTGCCTTACAAGCAGTACAACCCCTCCACCCCCCCTGCTCCTCCTATCTTTCCTCAGGATCTGATATCCCTGTGGGAAGATTGCATCTGTTACTGTCTCATTTAGTTTAGTTTCTGTGACCGCTATGATGTCTGGGGATGCCTCATCTATTCTTTCATTCCACTCTTCATACTTATTCGTAATTCCATCCGCATTTGTGTACCAAACCTTCAACCTTGTTTCCAATACTGTGGCCCTGGGGAGATCTTGGTGGGTGGGGGTGTGGGCAGGGTGCCCGCAGGGGGTTGGAGCATGGGTGGGGGTGATTGTATGGTTGGGGTATGGGCAGGTGGGTGCAGCTTGAGGTGGGGGTGGGGGTAACTGTGACGGTGGGTTTTCATTTGCTAGGGTGGGGACAAGGGGCCTGATATGTGGGTGTGGTGCTAGAGTGGATGGGTTTCGTGGGTTGTTTGTGATATGAGGCCCGCTGAAGGTATTTCCAGTGTGTGTGTTTGTCCTGCTTGGGCTTGGTGTCCTCCGTATCTCGCTGTCTCCCTCCCCTCTCTCCTCCTTCTTAACCTCTCCTCCGGGCCTCCCTTTCTTCCTGTGTTCTGTCTCGATCTAGATATACATTCCGGTACCCTGGTTCGTCCTCAGCCGAGCTTTCTCTTGCAGGATCATGGTGCGTGCTGATTCTGCCTTGAATATTACCTTGAGGGGTCGATTTCTTCCCTTTGTGTACCACCCGATTCTCCGAAAATTTGTCACTTGAGATGAGTCTCCCCCTATTGCTAGCATGATACCATCGATCTGTTCTGTCTCCTCCTGTTTCCTTCTGTCGTGGGTGTCTCCTTCGACTTCCTTCAGGCCATAGATGAACATCGACTTCTCCCTTTCCTCCTCCCACTGTGTCTCCCATTGCCTTGTCACAGGTGCATTATCCTCTCCCGGTGCTGTCATGACTGTATTCCCGTATTCCTTTGTGTGTCCGGTCTGCTCTTACGTCCCTGTCCGCTGCAGTGTGTTGTGGGGTCTCCATGTTTAGCGTGTCTGCTGTTTTGTCTACCCTCTCATATGTTGTTTCTGTGCTCCCATTCGTTGGTCCTGTGGTGCTCTTCGTGATCCTGGCTGCTTCTTCTATATCCCTCTCGTGTGTTGTTATCCTGCTCGCTCTTGCTTCGGGCCCCATGTGTGCCTGCCAGTGCCTGTGCGACCCGAGTTCTCCTCCTTTCTCCTCATTCCCTTTGGCTGTGCCTGGTGCACAAGCCCCAAGCGTTGTTTCCTGCCAGGTACTGTTGTCTCTATTCTGTGTCAGTCCTGAGCTTCTCTTCTAGGGTCTGGATCCTGGCTTCCGCTTTCTTGCAATTGCATTACCCATTTTCTACTCTCAGTTATCCCCTTCTCCATTCCTCGCTGATCCTCTAGCTCTTCCATCCCTTCCCTTGCATGGCTTCGGTGATCACCATATCTTCCTCTCTCTTTTCCTAGATTCTCCTCCACTGTTGCCTTCCTGACTCGCCATTCGTTGTCCTTGGTGCCTTCGTGACCCTGGCTGCTTCTTCATATCCTCTCGTGTGTTGTTATCCTGCTCGCTTTCTCGGGCCCCATGTGTGCCTGCCAGTGCCTGTCGTACGGAGCTCCTCCTTCTCCTCATTCCCTTTGGCTGTGCCTGGGCCAGCCAAGCGTGTTTCCTGCCAGGTACTGTTGTCTCTATTCTGTGTCAGTCCCTGCAGCTCTCTAGGGTCTGGATCTGGCTTCCGCTTTTGGCTTGCATTACCCATTTCTCAGCTATCCTTCATTCCTCGCTGATCACCAAGTTCCCTCCCATTCTTCCTTTCATCGAGTCCTCGTGATCACAATATCTCCTCTCGACTCCTTCTCCTCTAGAACTCCTCCCACTGTGCCTTCCCTGACGGCCATCTTCTTCTGTAGACACCCTGAGCCACCCATCTTCCCACTGAGTCCTTGTGGCTGTATGAGGTGTCAGGAGAAAGGAGTAAGAGGGGTAAGGAAGGGGTTGAGGGAGAAACGGGAGAAAGGATAGGGATGGGGGGGGGGAGAGAGCAGCTAGAGGAAATGTAGAAGAGGGTGGATAAAGAGAGGAGAGAGAGAAAGAGAGAGAGGAGGGAAAGGGAGAGAGAGGGAGGTAGAGAGGAGGAAGATAGATAGGGTAGAGGGAGAGAGAGGTAGGAGAGGAGGGTGGAGGGGATATAGAGATGGGGAAAAGGGAGGAAGAGGGGGGTTTGGGAGAGAGGGAGAGAGGGGAGGGAGGGTATGGGGGGAGAGGGGGATAGAGGAGGAGAGGGGGTTGTGTTGAGGGAGAAGGGAGGGAGAAGGAGAGGGGATATAGGTTTCAGGAAGTTTGATATCTTAAAAGCAGAATATTGCTAGATAGAGAGGACAGGTTAGAATATTGCTAAAAACTAGAGAGGGTAGGGAGGAGGGAGAGGGGTAGGGGAGGTAGGGAGAGGTAGGGAGAGGGAGGGGAGGGATCGGGAGGGGGAGAGGGGGGAGAGTAGGGGGGGAGATAGGTTTCAAGTTTGGGCTACTCTCCTAATAATAATCTAGGATTTTGTTAGTACTAGTTGGATACTCTCCTAATATTAATCTAGGATTTTGCTAGTACTAGTTCTATAACTGGATAGTGATACCAAAGGGTATAGAGGGTATAGAGAGAGTGTGTGCGTGTGTGTGAGCGTATGTGTGTGTGTGTGTGTGTGTGTGCGTGAGCGTGGGAGGATTACAGGGTTTGTAGTGAAATGGGTAGTGGTCTACTGGTCAATGCTAGGCCTAACTGAGTGTATGTGTGTACGTGTGTGTGTGCGCGCCTGTCCTCACTGTGTGTGCGTGTGTATGTTTACCTCTGGCTCACCGCGCCTGCACTCCGCCCACGTATTTGAATTTTCTTCCTACCTTACTTAGCTACAATAACTAAAAAGAATACTACTTCCTATATAACTGATAAAAATATAATTGCTAATACAAGAACAGCTGTATGGTCTACTACACCTTGGCTATTTCAAGCGTGTACGTGTGTGTGTGCGTCTTGGCACCTCTTACACAGTGTTTATCTATTGTAAATCTAATTCTGTAATCTTACTAAGCCCTGCTACTAAAAGTTGCTACTTATAAACTGGTAATAATATTGTTGCTACTACACGAACAATTGTATGGTACTATGTCTATATCCTGACTACTTCAAGTGTATGTGTGTGTGGCGTGCGTACACGTGTGTACATTTGGTTGGTAGCCCTGCGCCCTGACTTGTCTTCCGAACTATGAACTATACTATGAATTCAGCTCCTACGAGCAGGGGTTTATCCCACAGCTTCAGCAACTCAGGGCCAGAAACCTGCAAACCTGCAAACCACAACTAGGAATTTGTACATTACATTCGATGTCTGCTGTGGGTATTCTCCTGGCGTGGCTCCCTGCTGGGTACTGCTGGGTACTACCTCTTCGTTTCTTTTCTATTGGGCTCACTTTATGCAATCACCGTATTGTTCACTGCTTGCCTTGCACTTATCTTCCTTTCTTGGGTGCCTCCAGTAGATATGCTCCCCACTGCATTATAGTTCACTACGATAAATTCTCGACTTCCTGCTGTGTGGCAACCACTGTTAGGCCTATCAACGCCTCCCCTCACTGGCACTTCCACTATTTACTGTGCTTTCTTCCTCTGGGATCACTCGTATTTCCCTGCTTTTTGGTTTTAAATGAGTATGACACTTTAGCCTATGCCCACGCCTGTTTGTTGCACTCGGATTACCCCTAGGACCACCCAATACGACCCAATTTAGCGGAGCTCAAAACGCGCGTGACTGCTGTGCCTGCGTGTATGTATAAGTATGTGTGTGTGTGTGTGTGTGTGTGTGTGTGTATATGTGTGTGTGTGTGTGTGTGTGTGTGTGTGTGTGTGTGTGTGTGTGTGTGTGTGCGCGCGCGCGTGTTGATTGCCTTTTTGTCCTGTGCACATGTCGATTGAAGGCTGGGCCTGTTGTGTGTGCGTGTGTGTGTATGTATATATGTGTGTGTATGTGTGTGTGTGTATGTGTATATGTAAGTGTGTATGTGTGACCCAACAATAAAATTTGCACCAAGAACTCATTACAGTTGTGACTGGGTGTAGACTAGTGAAGTGTTCATTGCGTTATAATTTGTTCATGATTGTAACCATGTATAAACGTAAGTAAGTAAATTTACTTACATGTTTCATTACCTTTGTAACTTGTGAGTTCATTATCTTTGTAGCTTGTTAGTTCATTACCTTTGTAACTTGCTCAGCTATCATAACTTTGGGGTCCAGTCCCTGGACCCATTATGTACCTCTGTAATCTTTTGACTACCGCCCACAGGATGGGTATGGGGTGCATAATAAAGATATCAAACTAACTAAAAACTAAGTATGTGCCTACATAAAGAACGACTTAGCCTATAATCCAAGACCTGATTTAAATGGCAATAAACTGGAGATTCTATGGTTTGAAGTGTTGCTTCCCAAGACCAAACCCATCTTAGTAGGAACTAGTTATCGCCCTCCCACCATGTCACTACCGCCCGCCTCCGGCTGGGTTACAAGTATCTTTGGCAGGTTAAATCACCACCACCAGATGTAGACCAAACAAGATGTAAACTTTGCCAGTTGGATTATTGTCACACCCTGCGTCATTATGTACTGGAGTGCGATAAAATTAATGAATTCAGAGACTACTCATTCAGAAATGTTCAAGATATGTCAAAGTATTTTATCCACAGTGGTATATTACAGACCATTCTGGAAAAATACCCTGACTTTGCTCCCTGTAAATAAAGCATTGACACGTGTGTGTGTGTGTGTGTGTGTGTGTGTGTGTGTGTGTGTGTATGTATGTACATGTGTGTATGTGTATGTGTGTATGTATATACATGTATGCGTGTGTATGTGTATATGTATATGTGTGTGTGTGTGACCCAACAATTAAAATTTGCACCAATAACTCATTACAGTTGTGGCTGGGTGTAGACTAATAGATTGCTCATTGCTTTATAATTTGTTCATGAGTGCAACCATCTACAGACGTAAGTAAATTTACTTACATGATTCATTACCTTGTAACTAGTGAATTAATTACCATTGTACCTTGTTCAGCTATCAAAACTTTGGGGCCCAGTCTCTGGACCCTATATATACCTCTGTAATCTGCAAATACCTTTGTAACTTGTCATGATTGTGACCATCTGAGTTCATTACCTTTGTAACTTGCTCAGCTATCAAACTTTGAGGTCCAGTCCCTGGACCCATTATGTACCTCTGTAATCTTTTGACTACCGCCCACAGGATGGGTATGGGGTGCATAATAAAGATATCAAACTAACCCTCCCACCCATGACCAGTTCTTAGAGGACTTTTCGAGAGTCTTGTCAGGACTTGATAACAATGACGAGACAGTAATACTAGGAGACTTCAACATCTGTTTTCAACAGCAAAATAACGGGCTATGTAAAAGATATAAGCAAATTCTGGATTTAAATAGTTACACGCAACTAATTAATACACCTACCCGGATCACACAGTTCTCAGCCACCCTAATTGACCACATACTTTGTAACCGCTGAGAACATTAGTCAGTCAGGGGTCATTACCACAGGTCTTAGTGATCATTTCATCATTTACTGTACCAGGAAAATTACTAGGGAACGGATAGGCCTACACAAGACAATAAAAGTTAGGTCAACTAGAAACTACAGTAAAGAAACACTGGTAAATATGCTACACAATTGTGACTGGTCATTGATAACAAGTTGCACGGACGTAAATGATGTCTGGGAAAAATTCAAAACAATGTTCACTGCCATCCTTGATAATATTGCACCAGTTAAAGAGGTTAGGATTAAACGAAGAACTGAACCCTGGATGACTACTGAGATAATAGATAATATGAAATTCAGAGACCAGTTGATAAAAAGATTTAAGGCAAACAGACAGGATATTGCAGCACTAAATGAATTCCAAAGGGTGAGGAACAGAGTGCAGAGGCTTATAAAAGGTGCAAAGGCAAGGCACTATTGTTCAAAGATCGAAGAGTACAAGAATAACCCTAGAAAGCTCTGGCAACAACTCAAACAGTTGGGGTATAGCCATAAACCCGTAGATAGATCTAACATAGTTCTAAATGTCGATAACGAGGTATGCCACGAATCAACTAAAGTGGCAAATTGTTTTAATTCATACTACACAACTGTCGCATCAACACTAGTAAGTAAGCTACCAGCTGCATCAAATACCTTTAACACAGACTCTGATAAATTTAAAACATACTATACCAATAAAGGGGTAACTCCAAACAGTTGTCAACTAGTAAGTGTATCTCATGACTTCGTGCAAAAAGAACTAAGCAGGTTAAACCCAACTAAGAGCACAGGCCCAGATAACATCCCGTCTAAATTCCTGAAAGATGGTGCATCTGAACTGGCAATCCCCATTGCTCACATAATAAATTTGTCCATCACCACTAATACAGTGCCAGAGGGGTTCAAGGAGGCCAGAGTTACTCCTATCTTCAAGAAAAATAGTAGGTCTGATGTCAGCAACTATAGGCCTGTTAGTATACTCAGTGTAATATCCAAAATTCTAGAGAGGGCGGTGTACTGTCAAGTAGTTAAATATCTTAGTGACAACAACATTCTTCATAGTTACCAATCAGGCTTTAGGAGCTCTTACTCAACCGACACCTCCCTAATTAATCTGATGGATTACATGAGAACTGAAATGTCTATAGGGAACCTCATAGGAATGGTAACTTTAGACTTGCAAAAGGCCTTCGCTACTGTCAACCACAATATATTATGTAAGAAACTTCAAGCTATCGGCATAGGTTCCACAGAGTGGTTTAAGTCCTATCTTAGCAACAGGAAACAAATTGTCAAAATCAACAAAACGGAATCAGAACCACTGCCGATAGCATGTGGAGTTCCCCAAGGTAGTATTCTGGGTCCTTTATTATTCCTGTGTTATGTAAATGACATGCCCATCAGTGTCAAGTGCAAACTCCTACTGTATGCAGATGACAGTGCTCTGTTAGTGTCAGGTAAAGACCCACAAGATATAGCTAATGTATTAACACTGGAACTGGAGTCCTGCAGGAAATGGTTAGTAGACAACAAACTATCGTTACATCTAGGGAAAACAGAAGCCATACTCTTTGGCACGAAATATAAACTGAGAAGGGTAAATAATTTTAATATCCGGTGTAATGGGGAATCCATCACTTCAGTTTCCTCAGTAAAATATCTGGGAATCCCCTTTGACCCATGCATGTCAGGAGAATTGATAGGGAACAGTGTAGTAAAGAAAGCGAATGCCAGACTGAAGTTCCTCTACAGACAAGCAGGACCCTATGTCTAGCCCTTATACAATGTCATATTGACTACGCTTGCTCTTCATGGTACTCTGCCTTGACAAAAAAACTGAAAGATAAGCTGCAAATCACCCAGAACAAAATGGTAAGATTCATCCTGGACCTGGGTCCAAGAGAGCATGTAGGCCAGGATGAATTACAACAATTGGATATGCTAAATATTGAAGACAGAGTAAAACAACTTAAATTAAATCAAGTTTATAAAATTGCTCACAAACAGTGTCCAGAATATCTTGCTGCCAATTTTGTCAAGGCTGGGAACCAAAGCAGTCATAGTACTAGGGAAAGAGAGCACAACTTTGTAGTTCCCACAGTCAGTGGCCAGGCTTCAAACACCTTTTATTGTACAGCAATAAAGGAATGGAACAGACTGCCTGCACATGTCAAAGCCAGTCATAGCATCAGCCAGTTCAAGAAGAGAACCAAAAGGTACCTAATGAATGTAGCGGCAGAAAGGGAGGAGAATGATTTTTTATTTTTTTTTTAGCTAACACACATGTATATGTAAATAACTCTTTTTACCTTATTCCTAGTATACATATATCCTTTATAATATAATAACATATATATCCTACAATGTAAAATACTATAGTGTAAAAGGGACCCCAATGGAAATAAGTCACTCTGTCTGACTTTTTTGGGTTATCCTAGGTTCTCTATGTATGATAATGTATGTAAATGTATTTGTGTATACCTGAATAAACTTACTTACTTACTTAAGGTAACACAGCGGATAACACTGAAGACTTCACACACGGAGGGCCCGGGTTCGATTTCCGGCGGGATGGAAACATTTCGACGTGTTTCCTTACACCTGTTGTCATGTTCACCTAGCAGCAAGTAGGTATCTGGTGTGTGTTGTCATGTTCACCTAGCAGCAAGTAGGTACCTGGTGTGTGTGTGACCCAACAATTAAAATTTGCACCAATAACTCACTACAGTTGTGGCCGGGTGTAGACTAGTGAATTGTTCATTACTTTATAATTTGTTCATGATTGTAACCATGTATAAACGTAAGTAAGTAAATTTACTTACATGATTCCTTACCTTTGTAACTTGTGAGTTCATTACCTTTGTAACTTGTGAGTTCATTACCTTTGTAACTTGTGAGTTCATTACCTTTGTAACTTGTGAGTTCATTACCTTTGTAACTTGTGAGATCATTACCTTTGTAACTTGTGAGTTCATTACCTTTGTAACTTGTGAGTTCATTACCTTTGTAACTTGTGAGTTCATTACCTTTGTAACTTGTGAGTTCATTACCTTTGTAACTTGTGAGTTCATTACCTTTGTGAGTTCATTACCTTTGTAACTTGTGAGTTCATTACCTTTGTAACTTGTGAGTTCATTACCTTTGTAACTTGTGAGTTCATTACCTTTGTAACTTGCTCAGCTATCAAAACTTTGGGGTCCAGTCCCTGGACCCATTATGTACCTCTGTAATCTTTTGACTACCACCCACAGGATGGGTATGAACTGCATATTATAATCAAAAGCGCTAAACAAAAAGGGTTATACAGCATATGGGCTGCATAATAAAGATATTAAACTAACTGTTAGTGGACTGGTGTGGGTGGCATCCTGGGGGACAAGATTCAGGACCACAATGGAAATAAGACAGTCCTCGATGACGCACTGACTTGCTTGGGTTATCCTGGGTGGCTAACCCTCCGGGGTTAAAAATCCGAAGAAAATCTTATCTTGTACAACAAATTACTGTGTTACCAGTGTTTTGTCGGCTGCTATGTTACCTGCTGTGTTTTACTGCCTATTGTGTTACTGCTGTGTTGCTTTGATTTGTTGCCTACTGTGTTGTGGCGATTCCTGCTGTGTTGCCTGTTGCGTCGTTATGTTGTCTGCTGAGTTGTTGTATTTTCTCTGTTTTTGTGTTATCTGTTGTGTTACTGTGTTGCCTGTTTTGCTCTTGTGTTGTGGTTTGTGTCATTGTCACCTACAGTGTTGCAACATTACCTTGCAGTGTTTCCTGTTGTGTTACTGTTCTCCCTTCAGTGTTACCTTCTGTGTTTCTATGATACCCTCAGTGTTATCTGAGTCTTGCTGTGTTACCTTCAGTGTTATCTGCTATGTTATCTTTAGTGTTTCTTCCTATATTTCAGTGTTACTGTGTTACCTTCAGTGTTGATGTTTCTCACCTGTGTACCTACTGAGTGACTAATGAGTACTATTTACAGAGTACCTACTGAGTATCTAAAACTCGGTTTTTATTTGTTTTCTCTAGTTTTCTTAAGGAAACTCCATGGAACTAATAATAGGCTCCTGATTACATTCTTTAATTAAAATTAAGAAAAATTGAAATCGGGCTATTGTTTAATTTCTCCCAAATATATAAAAAAAATTATAATTTTTTTTTAAACCGTCTCATTCAGTTACAATCAACTTCATGGTGTCCTCTATCCTATTCATAGTATCTATTTTTTGGGGTGGGGTTGAGGGGGAGGGTACATCCCACTGGTCCATGGTGTATCCTATTCATAATTTCTTTCTTTTTTGGGGTGGGTTTGGGGGCGTCTCACTGTCCAGTGGACGTTTAACAGAAGCCCTATTCCTCATTTTCTCATCTTTAATCAGTGGCACCAATACGCTGTTTTGTATATCGTCGCAGTAAGTATTTATATCATTGTGGAATTCCGTCAGCATTGACCTGACCAGGTTAACTGCCGTAATGTCCGGGAAATATTTCATTCTGATGGTAAACCAGCGGTTGATGTCATCGGGGTCAGTGAGCCCGGAACTCACAACAATATCCAGGAATGATATTGCGTGGTAGACGCAGGTACCGTTGTCTTGTCGTACGTCACTAACTCTCAGGAGTCTGCTGTAGTAGTAGGAGTGCATCTTATAGTATTATTGTATCATTTCGTAGGACCTGGGACAATTACCACCGTCATAGTAGACTAAGGTGCCATCGAAGCAGACATAGAAAGCCACAACGTGAGGATCTTTCAGCATTGTCACAAGGCAACCATAACCCTTGGGTATAGGAGGTTGGCGAAGTAGATGACAACTGACATTATATTTACATATTCTACCGAAAGCACGAGGCGTCTTCTTAAAGATCTCGATTACATCTTTTACTGCTATTCCTTTGGTGGTCTCCAGGAGAGGGTGATAGACACCAAGAACTTTGACGTCCATGCTCTTCACTCACTTAGTAATCAGATAAAGTTGGATACTAGTGGGGCTCGAACCCGCTAAGCTTATGCCCTCTAGAGGGATATGCTAACCACTAGACCAGTGAGGAACAACTAAATATTTTGAACTAAATATATTTATACACCAGAAGAATTTTCGCATAGGTACCTTATAGTGATAGTGATAATGTACTGTAATATAGTGATAGTGTGATGTGTTATATCATGAAGATAGTGCAGTGAAGTGAAGTACCGTGAATTGTAGTGCAGTGCAGTGAATTGTAGTGCAGTGCAGTGAATTGTAGTGCAGTGCAGTGAATTGTAGTGCAGTGCAGTGAATTGTAGTGCAGTGCAGTGAATTGTAGTGCAGTGTAGTGAATTGTAGTGGTGTTGTGAATTGTAGTGCAGTGTAGTGAATTGTAGTGCTGTGTTGTGAATTGTAGTGCAGTGCAGTGAATTGTAGTGCAGTGCAGTGAATTGTAGTGCAGTGCAGTGAATGTAGTGCAGTGAGTGTGTAGTGCAGTGGTGAATTGTAGTGCAGTGTAGTGAATTGTAGTGCGTGTTGTGATTTTAGTGCAGTGTAGTGAATTGTAGTGCAGTGTTGTGTAGTGCAGTGTAATTGTAGTGCAGTGTTGTGAATTGTAGTGCAGTGTAGTGAATTGTAGTGCAGTGTGTGAATTGTAGTGCAGTGTAGTGAATTGTAGTGCAGTGTGTGAATTGTAGTGCAGTGTATGTGAATTGTAGTGCAGTGTAGTGAATTGTAGTGCAGTGAGTGAATTGTAGTGCAGTGCAGTGAATTGTAGTGCAGTGTTCAGTGATTGTAGTGCAGTGCAGTGAATTGTAGTGCAGTGAGTGAATTGTAGTGCAGTGTAGTGAATTGTAGTGCAGTGTTAGTGAATGTAGTGCAGTGTAGTGAATTGTAGTGCAGTGTTGTGAATTGTAGTGCAGTGTTGTGAATTGTAGTGCAGTGTAGTGAATTGTAGTGCAGTGGTGTTGTAGTGCAGTGTTGTGATAGTGCAGTGTTGTGAATTGTAGTGCAGTGTAGTGAATTGTAGTGCAGTGTAGTGAATTGTAGTGCAGTGTTGTGAATTGTAGTGCAGTGTTGTGAATTGTAGTGAGTGTGTGAATTGTAGTGCAGTGTAGTGAATTGTAGTGCAGTGTAGTGAATGTAGTGCAGTGAGTGAATTGTAGTGCAGTGTAGTGAATTTAGTGGTGTGTGTAGTGCAGTGTAGTGGAATTGTAGTGCAGTGTAGTGAATTGTAGTGCAGTGTTGTGAATTGTAGTGCAGTGTAGTGAATTAGTGCAGTGTGTGAATTGTAGTGCAGTGTAGTGAATTGTAGTGCAGTGTAGTGAATTGTAGTGCAGTGTTGTGAATTGTAGTGCAGTGTTGTGAATTGTAGTGCAGTGTAGTGAATTGTAGTGCAGTGTTGTGAATTATAGTGCAGTGTAGTGAATTGTAGTGCTGTGTAGTGAATTGTAGTGCAGTGTTGTGAATTGTAGTGCAGTGTTGTGAATTGTAGTGCATTGTTGTGAATTGTAGTGCAGTGTAGTGGATTGTAGTGCAGTGTAGTGAATTGTAGGGAAGTGTTGTGAATTGTAGTGCAGTGTTGTGAATTGTAGTGCAGTGTTGTGAATTGTAGTGCAGTGTTGTGAATTGTTGTGCTGTGTAGTGAATTGTAGTGCTGTGTAGTGAATTGTAGTGCTGTGTAGATAATTGTAGTGCAGTGTTGTGAATTGTAGTGCAGTGTTGTGAATTGTAGTGCAGTGTTGTGAATTGTAGTGCAGTGTAGTGAATTGTAGTGCAGTGTTGTGAATTGTAGTGCAGTGTTGTGAACTGTAGTGCAGTGTTGTGAATTGTAGTGCAGTGTTGTGAATTGTAGTGCAGTGTAGGGAATTGTAGTGCAGTGTAGTGAATTGTAGTGCAGTGTAGTGAATTGTAGTGCAGTGTAGTGAATTATAGTGCAGTGTAGTGAATTATAGTGCATTGTTGTGAATTGTAGTGCAGTGTAGTGAATTGTAGTGCAGTGTTGTGAATGTAGTGCAGTGTTGTGAATTGTAGTGCAGTGTAGTGAATTGTAGTTCAGTGTTGTGAATGTAGTGCAGTGTTGTGAATTGTAGTGCAGTGTTGTGAATGTAGTGCAGTGTTGTGAATTGTAGTGCTGTGTTGTGAATTGTAATCATTAGTAATAGTAGTAGCAATAGTAATAGCAGTAGAAGTAATGGCAGTAGTATTAACTAATAATAGCAGTAGTAGTAACAGTAATAATAGTAGTAGCAATAGTAATATCAGTAGTAGCAACTGTAATAGTAATAGCAACAGTAATAGCAGTAATAGTTTTATCCTCAGGTCGCTGAGTTATAATGTAAACCTTAATAGCAACAGTAAGTTTTATCATCATGGTCGCTGAGTTAAGATGTTAACATGAATAGCAACAGTAACAGTTTTATCATCATGGTCGCTGAGTTATAATGTAAACAGTAATAGCAACAGTAAGTTTTATCATCATGGTCGCTGAGTTAAGATGTTAACATTAATAGCAACAGTAACAGTTTTATCATGGTCGCTGAGTTAAGATGTAAACAGTAATAGCAACTGTAACACCAGTAATAGCAACAGTAATAACATTAATAGCAACAGTAATAACAGTAATAACAGCAATAGCAACAGTAATAACAGTAATAACAAAAGTAATAACAGTAATAGCAACAGTAACAGTTTTATCATCATGGTCGCTGAGTTAAGATGTAAACAAGACATCAGTGCATCATGGTGGACGCTGAACCACCACCACCTCTGGTATTTTTTCACTCTCCTCCACTAACTTAACAACTTTTAACTATTACAACATACATCACTAGTTAGGTTGTTATCTCTATCGCAAGTTATCACCCGAGATAGACTACATATCACCCTTGATAACCAGTTTTAGTCATGGCTATTGCTGACAAAAATGGCCGTGGTGGTTAAGTCAGGGTGTTATTATTAAATTTAGGAGGAAGCGCTAAACCTGTGAGGAGTCACACTGCTGGTAGGAAAATGGGAGGGAATCAGGTTTGATTCTAGGAAAGAGAAATGTACCATTGATATGACGTTGATGGGATTAGAGGGTTTTAGTATTGTGGGAGCTCTGTCCTGGACCAGGCTTGTATGGCCCACCAGGCTGTTGCTGGTCCTGGACCAGGCTTGTCTGGTTCACCAGATTGTTGCTGGTCCTGGACCAGGCTTGTCTGGTCCACTAGGCTGTTGCTGGTCCTGGACCAGGCTTGTCTGGTTCACCAGATTGTTGCTGGTCCTGGACCAGGCTTGTCTGGTCACAGTTGTTGCTGGTCCTGGACCAGGCTTGTTGTCCCAGTTGGTTGCTGGTCCTGGACCAGGCTTGTCTGGTCCACCAGATTGTTGCTGGTCCTGGACCAGGCTTGTCTGGTCCACCAGATTGTTGCTGGTCCTGGACCAGGCTTGTCTGGTCCACCAGATTGTTGCTGGTCCTGGACCAGGCTTGTCTGGTCCACCAGATTGTTGCTGGTCCTGGACCAGGCTTGTCTGGTCCACCAGATTGTTGCTGGTCCTAGACCAGGCTTGTCTGGTCCAACAGGTTGTTGCAGGTCCTGCACCAGGCTTGTCTGGTCCAACAGGTTGTTGCAGGTCCTGCACCAGGCTTGTCTGGTCCAACAGGTTGTTGCAGGTCCTGCACCAGGCTTGTCTGATCCACCAGGTTACTGGTGGTCCTGGACCAGGCTTGTCTGGTTCAACAGGTTGTTGCAGGTCCTGGACCAGGCTTGTCTGGTCCACTAGGCTGTTGCTGGTCCTGGACCAGGCTTGTCTGGTTCACCAGATTGTTGCTGGTCCTAGACCAGGCTTGTCTGGTCCACTAGGCTGTTGCTGGTACTGGACCAGGCTTGTCTGGTTCACCAGATTGTTGCTGGTCCTGGACCAGGCTTGTCTGGTCCACCAGGTTACTGGTGGTCCTGGACCAGGCTTGTCTGGTCCAACAGGTTGTTGGTAGTCCAGGACCAGGCTTGTCTGATCCACCAAGTTGGTAGTCCTGGACCAGGCTTGTCTGATCCACCAGGTTGTTGCTTGTGGTGCTGGACCAGGCTTGTCTGGTCCACCAGGTTGCTTGTGGTGCTGGACCTGGCTTGTCTGGTCCACCAGGTTGTTGCTGGTCCTGGATCAGGCTTGTTTGGTCCACCAGGTTGTTGCTGGTCCTGGATCAGGCTTGTCTGGTCCACCAAGTTGTTGCTGGTCCTGGATCAGGCTTGTCTGGTCCACCAAGTTGTTGCTGGTCCTGGACCAGGCTTGTCTAGTTCACCAGGTTGTTGCTGGTCCTGGACCAGGCTTGTCTAGTCCAACAGTTTGTTGCTGGTCCTGGACCAGGCTTGTCTGATCCACCAGGTTACTGGTGGTCCTGTACCAGGCTTGTCTGGTATTATGATATTCTTTATGGCATAGGTGATGTTAGCCTAGGGGAAGATTTTTAGTCTCCCGTAATATCATAATAAGACCGTTCTGAGGATATGATTTAATCTTATGTATAGATTAATAAGGAGATCGAAAAAACTTTATCAAATATATCTTTAATATAACGTAGATAACGTTATTGACTTAAGGTATTTTAATTGTACCTTTTTCTTAGTTATTATAAATAAACACAGTCTTTATACACAACTTGTACCATGACCTTCATTCTAGCTGAATGGGTCTTTAATATAAATATGATCAATAAAGTTACTGCGTCTCTATTTCACGAGACGATTAGGGTGTTGACTAGAATGCTTGAAGTCTCTTAACACATGAGAACTTCTATACAATGAAAGTTTCACCAGATCTCACAATTTCTGGCGACTTTAGAAAATAAAGCTCTAGACCAATAGCTTCTCAAATGAGTAAGCAATGAAGACCTTCTCAATACCGAGAGAGGTGCTGTACTGACTACTCTAATAAATTCACCTCTGACGTCAGCTCGTGTCAGGCGAGTAGCCGCCAGAGGTGACGTCACACAAACATTGAATGATTGTTACCACTGGTATGATCCCTCCTACGTACATATATATACAGTGGTACCCCGACTTACGATATTTTTTCATTCCAGAATGCTGTTCAAGTGCCATTACCAAACGAATTTATCCCCATAAGGAATGATGTAAAATAGACTAGTCCTTTTAGACCCCCAAAATTACACTTACAAAAGCATTTAAAAAAATAAACTTACATAAAAGGGTGAGTTTGGGGACCATCGTAAGTCGGGGTACCACTGTATATATAAATGAAAACATGGAAGGTTTTGCCTTCTCCGTGTACCGCAAGCCTATGCACAGTGGCATGTACATTCACTACTTCTCTTATCATGCCTACTCTGTCAAGAAAAGTGTTCTTATCTCCCTCTTTCTCCGTGCTCTCCGCATTTGTGATCCTCAGTTCCTTGAAGCAGAAATTTCCACTCTTCATAATTCATTTTCCCGCCTTGGCTACCCTTCCCATTTCATAGACTCTGCTTTCTCTCGTGCCAAACGGACTTTCTTCTCTCCTAAACCCTCTACTCCTGTGAACTCTCCTGTCCTCTGCCTTCCTTACATCTCTGGTCTCTCTAAACTCAGCAACTCTCTCCGTTCCTTAGACATCAAACTTACCTTTCGCCAGACTAACACTCTTCGCACTAATCTTGTTCATACCTCCCCTCCCTCTACAGATTCTCCTGGTGTCTACTCTATTTCTTGCTCCTCCTGTCCTCTTCAGTACAGTGGACCCCCGAGTTTCGTAAACCCCGGAAATCGTACAATTATGTAAGTATAATATTGTAAGTGCTTGTGGAAGTGTATTTTTGGGGGTCTGAAATAGACTAACCTATGTGACATTTTTCCTTAAGGGAGTAAATTCGTTCGGTAATGGTGCTTGAGCAGACTTCAGGAGTGAAGTTTTTACGAAACTCGGGGGTCCACTGTACTTCGGAGAAACTGGCCGATCTCTTTCTGACAGACTCAGGGAGCACAAAAATAGTGTTAGGCTTGCCGACACTAATAATGCTCTTTTCTGTCATGTCAGAGATCACAGTCATCCTATTGATTGGTCTTCTGCTAAAACTGTCTACCCTACGTCTAACTTTCATAGTCGCCGCCTGGTTGAATCCTCCCTTATACACAACTTTCCCTGTATGAATCTTAGCCCTGGCTTTGTCTCTGTTGATGCTTTCCTCTCCCATTACATTGTTAAATGCTCCAAACTTCAGAACACCCGTGACTTAACCTGATTCCTTCCCCTTTCATCTCATCCCCTTCTCCTTTTTCTCCTATGGGTTTTCTTTTCTTTTCTTTTGCCTTAATTTTGTCCTTCTTTATTTTATTCGCCTTTTCCTCTCTCTGTTCTTGTCCTACCCACGTGGGCCGCCTGCTTCATTGCAGTGCTCCTTTCCTAGACTATGACTGACTCCACTACTACTTCTACTACCACTTCTACTACTACCTCCATTATTACCCCACTCTCTTAAGCCCTCCCCTGTCTGCCTGCCTATATATACACCCCTTCCCCTTGTTCTGTGTGTTAGTGTGACTTTGTAAATGGTCCAAGTCGGACCGAAACGTCGTTGTAAGCTCCTCTCTTTTTATATGTGCGGGTTGTGTGTGTAATATGTAATATTATAAAGCTGATTTTCATCGTTTTAGCTATTAACGATGGTAATCGCAATGTAATATTAGATAGATGAACATTGCAAGATATTTGTAATGAAACTGTGTCTAGGCGTAACATCTGGTCCATCAGGTTGTTGCTGGTGGTCCTGAACCAGGCTTGACTGGTCCACCAGGTTGTTGCTGGTGGTCCTTGACCAGGCTTGTCTGGTCCACCAGGTTGTTGCTGGTGGTCCTGGACCAGGCTTGTCTGGTCCACCAGTTTGTTGCTGGTGGTCCTGGACCAGGCTTGTCTGGTCCACCAGGTTGTTGTTGCTGGTGGTCCTGGACCAGGCTTGTCTGGTCCACCAGGTTGTTGTTGCTGGTGGTCCTGGACCAGGCTTGTCTGGTCCACCAGGTTGTTGCTGGTGGTCCTGGACCAGACTTGTCTGGTGCTTGCCTGGTCCACTGGGTTGTTACTGGTGATTCTGGACCATGCTTGTCTGGTGCTTGCCTGGTCCACAGGGTTGTTACTGGTGGTCCTGTACCAGGCTCGTCCGGTTCACCAGGTTGTTACTGGTGGTCCTAGACCAGGCTTATCTGGTCCACCAGGTTGTTGTTACTGGTGGTCCTGGACCAGGCTTGTCTGGTCCACCAGGTGTTTGTTACTAATGGTCCTGGACCTGGCTTGTTTTGTGCTTGCCTGGTCCACCAGGTTGTTGTTACTGGTGGTCCTGAACCAGGCTTGGCTAGTCCACCAGGTTGTTGCTGCTGCTGGTCCTGGACCAGGCTTGTCTGGTCCACCAGGTTGTTGTTGCTGCTGTTCCTGGACCAGGCTTGTCTGGTCCACCAGGTTGTTGTTGCTGCTGGTCCTGGACCAGGCTTGTCTGGTCCACCAGGTTGTTGTTACTGGTGGTCCTGGACCATGCTTGTCTGGTCCACCAGGTTGTTGCTGCTGCTGGTCCTGAACCAGGATTTGTTAACTACTGCTCCATGTTTGTCAGAAGATTTAAAATCCATCTGTCCCGTGGCCTAGTTTGCAGCGCTCTCGCCTCACACAAAGAGTCCTTGGTACGATTCCTTGCAAGGTGGAAACACTGGGCGTTTCATTAGTACTACAGTGGTACCCCGAATTTCGTACAGCTCCTAACTCGAACAATTATGTAAGTGTATTATTGTAAGTGCTTTTGTAAGTGTATTTTTGGGGGTCTGAAATGGACTAATCTAATTTACATTATTCCTTATGGGAACAAATTTGTTCGATAATGGCACTCGAACAGCCTTCTGGAACGAATAAAGTACGAAACTCAGGGTACCACTGTACTAACACTCGGGTACAGTGGACCCCCGAGTAACGAGCAAAATTCATTCCAGAAGCCTGCTCAAGTGCCATTACCGAACGAATTTACTCCCTTAAGAAATAATGTCAAGTAGGTTAGTCCATTTCAGACCCCCAAAAATACACTTACAAAAGCACTTACAATATTATAGTACTTACATAATTGTACGATTTCCGGGGTGCTCGTTACTCGGGGTCCACTGTACCTACTTACTGCTAGGTGAACAGGGACAGAAGGTGTCTTCAGGAAACACAAAATGTTTGCACCTGTACCGGGGATCGAACCATGGTCCTCAATGTGTTGTGTTATGTTGTTCCGTATCGTTTGTAATTTAATGTCTCGTCACCCTTTCAAAGACTGTTATGATGTATGAAGTTAGGAAAGACTAAGGCTTATTCCTTGGATCAAGAGCACATCACCAGCATCAAGGAACCTCCTTTGAGATTCCAGGTTTATAGATAATTTCCCAAGTATTTAAAAGAAAAAACAAGAAATAAGGTGTAATAATGTTGGTAAAATTACAGACAATATGCCAGGTAAAAAGGACACAAGTGCAACTAATGTGACATTTTATTGTGGCAACGTTTCACTTGACAAAGCTCCTGGAGGGCTAAACGTTTGCACAATGCAATGTTGCATTAGTTGCACTTTTGTCCTTTAGCCTAACATGAAATAAGGTAACAAGTAAAAATGGGATGTTTTTCTTACGTACTATGAGTGTGATGTGGTGAATCAACTACTTGAGGCTCTTGATCCAAGGAACTCTATTTCACCCAGGCAATATGTTCCAAATAGGTCTAATTCTTCTTCCTCATTAAGTATTTTTAATCTTAGTTTAAGTCTCCCATAGATACTGTACAGATTATGGGCTCCTTGTGAAATCTGTATCACTTAAACATTTTTTATAATAAAAATGATTGATAATACTGTTCCTTCTCAGTACAGTGGTACCTTGGTTTTCGTCGAAAATTTATTCCAGAATGCTGTTCGAGCGCTGTTACCGAACGAATTTGTTCCCATAAGGCCAAATGTAAATTAGATCAGTCCATTTCAGACCCCCAAAAAATACACTTACAAAAGCACTTACAATAATACACTTACATAATTGTTTTAGTTGGGAGCTGTACGAAAACCAAGGTACCACTGTATATAGGAGAGAGATTTGGGAAAAGACTTTTTTTTCAACAAACCGGCCGTATTCCACCGAGGCAGAGTGACCCAAAGAGAAAAATGAATTTTTTTCTTTTTAAATTTAATAATGTATACAGGAGAAGGGGTTACTAGATCCTTGCTCCCGGCATTTTAGTCACCTCTTACAACACGCATGGCTTATGGAGGAGGAATTCTGTTCCACTTACCGTGGAAAAAGACATGGGCACTTAAGGAAATGCACTATGTTGGCTATGCTCTTTGTGCATGTCTATAGATTTTCTGTTTGTGGCAGTAAAGCAATACAATGGTACCTCGGCATACGAACAGCTCCCAACTCAAACAATTATGTAAGTGTATTTTTGTAAGTGCTTTTGTAAGTGTGTTTTTGGGGGTCTGAAACGGATTAATCTAATTTACATTATTCCTCATGGGAACAAATTCGTTTGGTATCGGCACTCGAACAGCCTTCTGGAACGAATTAAGCTCATAACCCAATGTACCACTGTATACGTAGTACAGTGGACCCCTGGTTAACGAAAAAAATTCATTGCAGAAGCCTGCTCAAGTGCCATTACCGAACGAATTTACTTCCTTAAGAAATAATGTCATGTAGGTTAGTCTATTTCAGACCCCCAAAAATACACTTCCACAAGCACTTACAATATTATACTTACATAATTGCACGATTTCTGGGGTGTTTGTTAACCGGGGGTCCACTGTACGTATATCCGTTTGACAGTTAAAGGGTCAATACCATAAAATACAGGTGGGCCCCCACTTATACAGCAGGTTCGGTTCTGGGTTACTGCAATGGTGCAAAAATTCCTTTCAAATGCATAAAAAAGTCTGATAACATGTTTACACTATCATATATTAAGTGAGCAATAGAGCTAAGCCTAAAAAATGCATATACGTACAGTAAACACATTACGTACCTTAAAATATTTTCATCCTTATTTTATGGTTAGTGGTGAATACGTATATTTATTGTAGGAAGTCTCAATAAATAAAGAATGGGTATAATTGAAAACTGCTGCATTAGTGAAACACATAAACCAAAGTGCTCTAAAGTGGGGCCTGGCTATACATGGTTGTGATGTGATATAAGTTTGAGTTTAGCATACGTACTGTAAAATGAAAGGAACATGATTCACAGGAGTAAAGAATTGTTTGGTAATATTATTTAATTATGTAGCTATTATTTAATTATGTAGTATGTGGTAAGCCGTCTTAGAAAAGCTTGTTTATATAGTGCGACAATTTGTAAATGTGATTCAAAAAGTACATCCAGAATTGAATAACTCTTGGACCCCAATGGAAATAAGTCACTTTGACTTTCTGGGTTATCATTGGTAATTTACACTATGTAGGTGGTGGATCTCCAGTTACTCTGTAGGTGGTGGGTCTCCAGTTACTCTGTAGGTGGTGGGTCTCCAGTTACTCTGTAGGTGGTGGGTCTCCAGTTACTCTGTAGGTGGTGGGTCTCCAGTTACTCTGTAGGTGGTGGGTCTCCAGTTACTCTGTAGGTGGTGGTCTCCAGTTACTCTGTAGGTGGTGGGTCTCCAGTTACTCTGTAGGTGGTGGGTCTCCAGTTACTCTGTAGGTGGTGGGTCTCCAGTTACTCTGTAGGTGGTGGGTCTCCAGTTACTCTGTAGGTGGTGGGTCTCCAGTTACTCTGTAGGTGGTGGGTCTCCAGTTACTCTGTAGGTGGTGGGTCTCCAGTTACTCTGAAGGTGGTGGGTCTCCAGTTACTCTGTAGGTGGTGGGTCTCCAGTTACTCTGTAGGTGGTGGGTCTCCAGTTACTCTGTAGGTGGTGGGTCTCCAGTTACTCTGTAGGTGGTGGGTCTCCAGTTACTCTGTAGGTGGTGGGTCTCCAGTTACTCTGTAGGTGGTGGGTCTCCAGTTACTCTGTAGGTGGTGGGTCTCCAGTTACTCTGTAGGTGGTGGGTCTCCAGTTACTCTGTAGGTGGTGGGTCTCCAGTTACTCTGTAGGTGGTGGGTCTCCAGTTACTCTGTAGGTGGTGGGTCTCCAGTTACTCTGTAGGTGGTGGGTCTCCAGTTACTCTGTAGGTGGTGGGTCTCCAGTTACTCTGTAGGTGGTGGGTCTCCAGTTACTCTGTAGGTGGTGGGTCTCAGTTACTCTGTAGGTGGTGGGTCTCCAGTTACTCTGTAGGTGGTGGGTCTCCAGTTACTCTGTAGGTGGTGGGTCTCCAGTTACTCTGTAGGTGGTGGGTCTCCAGTTACTCTGTAGGTGGTGGGTCTCCAGTTACTCTGTAGGTGGTGGGTCTCCAGTTACTCTGTAGATGGTGGGTCTCCTCTTTTTCTGTAGGTGGTGGGTCTCCTCTTACTCTGTAGGTGGTGGGTCTCTTACTCTGTAGGTGGTGGGTCTCCTCTTACTCTGTAGGTGGTGGGTCTCTTACTCTGTAGAAGGTGGACCTGTTCTTACTCTGTAGGTGGGTGGGCCTTCTCTCATTCTGTAGATGGTGGACCTTCTCTCATTCTGTAGATGGTGGACCTTCTCTCATTCTGTAGGTGGGTGGGTCTCCTCTCATTCTGTAGGTGGGTGGGTCTCCTCTCATTCTGTAGATGGTGGATCTTCTCTCATTCTGTAGGTGGGTAGGTCTTCTCTCATTCTGTAGGTGGGTAGGTCTTCTCTCATTCTGTAGATGGTGGACCTTCTCGCATTCTGTAGATGGGTAGGTCTCCTCTCATTCTGTAGATGGTGGACCTTCTCTCATTCTGTAGGTGGGTGGGTCTTCACTCATTCTGTAGATGGTGGACCTTCTCTCATTCTGTAGATGGTGGACCTTCTCTCATTCTGTAGGTGGGTGGGTCTTCTCTCATTCTGTAGATGGTGGACCTTCTCTTCCTCTACAGTACATTATCTTGCATACACACTTATCCACCCTCTCTCTTATCCAGCTGAAGAAATTCATGATGGGCACCGAGGAAGTAAAGGGTGAGAATGAGGCCCTGAAACCGATGGAGGATATTCTACCTGCACCAGGGGAAGAGCAGGCTACTGTCAGGTCAGGTGAGTCTGTCTTGTAGAATTCCCCATTATATGTTCCTTCTGTTTTAGAAACACACATAAACAAACACTGGGACATATTCATTAGAAAACGTTTTGGTCCTGGGACCTTGATCACTTCTAACGTACAAATGTTAGAGACAGTATATATAGGCAGTCAGTTTTCTAATAAATTTGTCCTAGTGTTTGATTACGTGTTTTTTAGACTAACTTGTCGGTATCTATTACCCAAGTTTATATCATGTTCCTTCCGTACCTTTTGAGGTTCAGTCACCTTGACATGGTGGGGAGAGGATGATTTTGTGGATTTTGACTTGAGTGACTAATGTTGCTCAAGCACAGTCATGTGTTTTTGTGTAACTTTAATGCCAAAATGGGAAGTCATTGTCCAATAATTATTTATAAGCACATACATTAAGCCTAACTGGGCTTACTGTATGTGCTAATAAATTATTTACTAGCACATACAGTAAGGCATATGAAGGTTTGATATGCAATAATACAAATGTATAGGTAACCAAGAGTGAGACAAGTGTGGGAGTACTCAGTTTATGGTGGTCAGTTTCTTAACAGTAGTGTGTGAATCAGTGAATAAAACTGTGTCAAACTGATCATATTCCCCCATCTCTATTGCCACTGTTTTCCATCCCTTTTTTTTATGCCTCCTTTTCATTTTGAATGACTTCGAGAGTGTATAAATCTGTAGTGGAGGGAAGGCAGGGTAGGGGTTGGCCTAGGAAAGGTTGGAGGGAGGGGTAAAAGAGGTTTTGTGTGCGAGGGGCTTTGATTTCCAGCAAGCATGTGTGAGCGTATTTGATAGGAGTGAATGGAGACAAATGGTTTTTAATACTTGACGTTCTGTTGGAGTGTGAGCAAAGTAACATTTATGAAGGGATTCAGGGAAACCGGCACACTGGACTTGAGTCCTTTAGATGGGAAGTACAGTGTCGGCACTCTGAAGGAGGGGTGTTAATGTTGCAGTTTTATAACTGTAGTGTAAAGCACCCTTCTGGCAAGACAGTGATGGAGTGAATGATGATGGAAGTTTTTCTTTTTTGGGCCACCCTGCCTTGGTGGGAATCGACCGATGTGTTAATAAAAAAAAAAATCATTCTTTTTCTATACAAATAGCCCACACATAGGAGACTGAAACTTATGACAACGTTTTGTACGACTTGGACCATTCTCTGTGACTAGTCAGTGGTCCAATTCGGACTGAAAAATTGTCATAAGTTTGTCTCTTACATGCGGGGTATTTGTGTATTATTCTAGTCATGGTATTGTCTTTTTCTTTCTTTTTGCCTTCTCACTCCCACACACTCCCTATCCTCACTACTATTTCTCCATGTTCCTTTTTCTCCTTGCATCTCCTCTCCTTTGAAAATTCCTCTTCTATCCTCCCTCTACCCTTCTTTCCCCTCTTATTAGGCCTCTTAATATTTCCATTATAAACATTATATTTTTTATTATTAACACATTGGCCGTTTCCCACCAAGGCAGGGTGGCCTGAAAAAGAAAAAACTTTCACCATCATTCACTCGATCACTGTCTGGCAAGAGGTGCGCTTACACTACAGTTATAAAACTGCAACATTAACACCCTTCCTTCAGAGTGCAGACACTGTACTTCCCATCTCCAGGACTCAAGTCCGGCCTGCCGGTTTCTCTGACTACCTTCATAAATATTACCTTGCTCACATTCCAACAGCATGTCAAGTCCTAAAAACCATTTGTCTCCATTCACTCCTATCAAACAGGCTCACACATGCTTGCTGGAAGTCCAAGCTCCTTGCATACAAAACCTCCTTTACCCCCTCCCTTCAACCTTTCCTAGGCCGACCTCTACCCCACCTTCCCTCCACTACAGATTTATACACTCGAAGTCATTCTATTTTGTTCCATCTTCTCTACATGTCCGAACCACCTCAACAACCCCTCCTCAGCCCTCTGGATAATAGTTTTGGTAATCCTGCACCTCCTCCTAATTTCCAAAATATGAATTCTCTGCATTATATTGACACCACACATTTCCCTCAGGCACGACATTTCCACTGCCTAGATCCTTCTCCTTGTTGCAACACTCACCACCCATGCTTCACACCCATATTAGAGCGTTGGTATAACTCTACTTTTATACATTCCCCTCTTTGTTTCCATGGACAAAGTTCTTTGTCTCCACAGACTCCACAGTGCACCACTCACTTTTTTCCCCTTGTCAATTCTGTGATTCACCTCATGTTTCATAGACCCCTCTACTGACATGTCCACTCCTAAATATCTGAATACATTCACCTCCTCCATACTCTCTCCCTCCAATCTTTCATTACCTAATTTTTTTGTTAGCCTCATCACCTTACTCTTTTCTATATTCACTTTTAATTTTCTTCTTTTACATACCCTACCAAACTCATCCACCAACCTCTGCAACTTCTCTTCAGAATCTCCCAAAAGCACGTCATCAGCAAAGATCAACTGTGATAACTCCCACTTTGTGTTAGATTCTTTGTCTTATAACCCCAAACCTCTTGCCAACACCCGAGCATTCACTTCTCTTACAACCCCTTCTATAAATACATTGAACAACCACAGTGACATCACACATCCTTGTCTAAGGCCTACTTTTACTGGGAAATAATCTCCCTCTCTCCTACATACTCTAACCTGAGTCTCACTATCCTCGTAAAAAAAATTCACCGCTTTCAATAACCTACCGCCTATTCCATACATTTGCAACATCTGCCACATTGCCCCCCTATCCACCCTGTCATGCGCCTTTTCCAAATCCATAAATGCCACAAAAACCTCTTTACCCTTATCTAAATACTGTTCACCTATATGTTTCACTGTAAACATTTGGTCTACACACCCCCTACCTTTCCTAAAGCCCCCTTGTTCATCTCCTATCCTACTCTCCATCTTACTCTTAATTCTTTCAATAATAACTCTACCATACACTATACCAGTTATATTCAACAGACTTATTCCCCTATAATTTTTGCATTCTCTTTTGTCCCCTTTGCCTTTATACAAAGGAACTATGCACACACTCTGCCAATCCCTAGGTACCTTACCCTCTTCCATATATTTATTAAATAAAAGCACCAACCACTCCAGAACTATATCCCCACCTGCTTTTAACATTTTTATCTTTATCTCATCAATCCCAGCTGCTTTACCCCCTTTCATTCTACCCACCGCCTCACGAACTTCCCCCACTCCTCACTCCTACAAGATGTTATTCCTCCTTGCCCTATACACGAAATCACAACTTCCCATATTTTATTTAAAAGTTTAGCATATTTTAGCCATTCATAGTAATGTTGATTGTACTGTACTCACCTATTTGTGGTTGCAGGGGTCGAGACTCAGCTCCTGGCCCTCTGTGACAGATTGTGCTGTTATTGCAGCCAAGGGAACTTTGCAGCAGCCATATTCATTTACAACACAGTGAACATAAAACTGATATACAATATAATAAAGCTAAATACAGTACATGCAATCTCCACTTATACAGCAGGTTAGGTTCCAGGCTACTGCTGTACAGGAGGGCCCTGCTTATACAGCAGGTTAGGTTCCAGGCTACTGCTGTACAGGAGGGCCCTGCTTATACAGCAGGTTAGATTCCAGGCTACTGCTGTACAGGAGGGCCCTGCTTATACAGCAGGTTAGGTTCCAGGCTACTGCTGTACAGGACTGCCCTGCTTCTGCAGCAGGTTAGGTTCCAGGCTACTGCTGTACAGGAGGGCCCTGCTTATACAGCAGGTTAGGTTCCAGGCTACTGCTGTACAGGAGGGCCCTGCTTATACAGCAGGTTAGGTTCCAGGCTACTGCTGTACAGGAGGGCCCTGCTTATTCAGCAGGTTAGATTCCAGGCTACTGCTGTAAAGCAGAAATCACTGTAAAGTGAAACATAGCCTTTTTTTTTACTGTCAAATACATATAAAAGCCCGATAACATGTTTACACTGTCATACATTTAGTGAGCAATATAGCTAGGCCTAAAAAATGCATATACAGTACAGACATTATTTACCTTAAAATATTTGCATCCTTAGCTTATGAGTGAGTGGTGAATATATTTATTGTAGGAAGTGTGAATAAATGATGAATGGGTATAATTGAAAACTGCTATATTAGCAAAATGCTGTAAAGTGAAGCGCTGTAAAGCGGAGCCTGCCTGTATTCACAAAACATGCACCCAAAATAATACACACAAAAAACACACATTACAGTGCTGTTAACTAGTCATTACAATGTTTGTCAACTAATTTTGGAAACATGTCAAATAATAATTTCATCTTACAGAAATAAAGGTAGAGGAATCTACAGTGTCAGAGAGCCCGGCAGAGAAATCTGCCGCATCAGAGTGCATCCCACTTCAGCTCGAAGTTGTAAAGGTAGATTCCGCTTCACCAAACGTAGCTCGAAAAATTAAGAAAGCAGCAAGACGTAAGAGGAAGAAGAACCGGCAACTCTCGCAAGATAATAATGACGCTAAGGTTGAAGTGAATGGAAACGACAGCAAGACGGTATTATCTGACTTAGGTAACACAAGTGGGATTAGTGCAATCACCTCAACTGCAGAAACTGTTAATGAAGGAGAACAAAATTCAATAAAGACTAGTAGCCAACGAAGAAACAAGAAAAGAAGGAAAAATAGAAAAAGTAAATTCATGGCATCTCAGGAAAAAGAAGTTGAGGCACAGATTGTGAATACAATCAATTCAGATTTAATTAGTATTAGTCCAAAAGTTACAAATGATAATGAAGGGAATTTAAGTTCAACTAGTGTTCAAGGTATTGGTATTAATGATAATTGTGAGAATGCAGTAGCCTCAGTGGGTATTATAGATGGAAATAATGCAGTAGGCTTCTCATCAGTAGCTACTACAGAACATTCAGCTAATGCGGGAAGGAGAAAAAGACGAAGGAGAAATAGAAGACTTAAACTACTGGCTTCTCAGGCCTCTGGGGAGACTGATTTGCAATCTACGATTGATAGCAATTGCAGTATGATTAATTTAAATGTAAGTGCAGAGCCCAATAATAATGAAGGTTCTTTGAATATGACCAAGGTAGAGGGTAGTGAACCACAGGAGAAAACACACTCCCAAAAGAGGAGAAGAAAGAGAAAGGCAAATAATACAGTTTCTGTTGGGGCTGCTGATACTACGGATGCCATAAAAGATAGTACAGAAAATGGTGACCATAACATAAAAAAAATGAAACTATCACCAGTGGAAGAAGATGGTAATTCCTCTCTACAAACTATCGAAGGAAGTACTCCTAATCAGCAGAACAAAAACAAAAGAAACAGGAATAGGAATAGAAGAGCCAAAAAAAGACTCAAGGCAAAGCTACAAAAGAATGCAGATTTGTTAGCTGCTGCACAGGTAAATAAGGCAGAGAATGGCAGCAATTTTGATAGCAATGTGAAAGTAGATGAAGAAACAGATGAAATTATTGCTAATACTATCAATACTTCCCCTCAACCTCAACAAGATAATAATCAGACAAATAAAAGGAAAAAAAGACGAAACAGAAAGAGAAATAAAAGGTCTGTGACACAGGAGCCATCTAAGGATCCTCTTGATGATGCAACTAATCAGCCTCAGTCATTTGATAATTCCCAACCATTTGAAGATTGTGGCAGTACAAGTTGCAAGAAAATTAAAATCAATGACCATGCAACCACAAGCTTCATCAGTGGAATACAATCTGTAACTATAGAGCTCAATGCTCTATATTATAATAAAGCCCAAAAAGATGAAATAAGGGAACAGTGGGGTGAAATTAAGGAAGAGGACATGTGTAAAGGTAAATATTTTTAATGCTTTTATTGTTTTCTAAATTACTTATTAAGAATTCATAATAAAATTGCATTAGATTTTGTTTTATTTTTTCTCAGTGGAAAATGGATTGTTGATATACAGTGGACCTCCAGATTTCGTCAATACATAATTCTTTCCAGAAGGCTGTTCGAGTACCGTTACTGAACGAATTTGTTCCCATTAGGATGAATGTAAATTAGATTAGTCTGTTTCAGACCCCCAAAAATACACTTATAAAAGCACTTACAAAAATACACTTGCATAATTGTTCGAGTTTGGAGCTGTACGAAATCCGGGGTACCACTGTATACTGTAGAATAATAATGTACAATACAGGGAGTCATTTAGAATGATTAAGAGTACAGTATATTCAGATTCAAAATATATTTCCATATGATACATTATTTGTACAGAAATGGGTGGTAATAATGCATATAAGCCCATGGTTATGCAGAGCATTTTGGGAAAGGTTAAGCCTAACTTAAGACTAAGGCCCCTGGGCTACAGGTACTGTCAGGCCCCTGGGCTACAGGTACTGTCAGGCCCCTGGGCTACAGGTACTGTCAGGCCCCTGGGCTACAGGTACTGTCAGGCCCCTGGGCTGCAGGTACTGTCAGGCCCCTGGGCTCAGGTACTGTCAGGCCCCTGGGCTACAGGTACTGTCAGGCCCCTGGGCTGACAGGTACTGTCAGCCCCTGGGCTACAGGTACTGTCAGGCCCCTGGGCTCAGGTACTGTCAGGCCCCTGGGCTACAGGTACTGTCAGGCCCCTGGGCTCAGGTACTGTCAGGCCCCTGGGCTACAGGTACTGTCAGGCCCCTGGGCTACAGGTACTGTCAGGCCCCTGGGCTACAGGTACTGTCAGGCCCCTGGGCTACAGGTACTGTCAGGCCCCTGGGCTACAGGTACTGTCAGGCCCCTGGGCTACAGGTACTGTCAGGCCCTGGGCTACAGGTACTGTCAGGCCCCTGGGCTCAGGTACTGTCAGGCCCCTGGGCTACAGGTACTGTCAGGCCCCTGGGCTACAGGTACTGTCAGGCCCCTGGGCTACAGGTACTGTCAGGCCCCTGGGCTACATACTTAGCCTGTACAGAGATCAGCACTGGGCTAATATGTCGAGCCCTGGGCTGTACGAACCTGGCCACTGTATACTGTAGAATGAGTAAGGTACAATAGCAGTGGGTCATTTAGAAGCTTAGGGCTACAGGTACTTCAGCTTCACAAAGTACCAAGCCTGTACAGTATTTGTCAGGCCTGGGCTACAGGTACGCAGCCTCATGCAAGGTAAGGCCCTGGGCTACAGGTACGTCAGGCCCTGGGCACAGGTACTCAGGCCCTGGGCTACAGGTACGTCAGGCCCCTGGGCTACAGGTACGTCAGGCCCTGGCTACAGGTACTGTCAGGCCCCTGGGCTACAGGTACTGTCAGGCCCCTGGGCTACAGGTACTGTCAGGCCCCTGGGCTACAGGTACTGTCAGGCCCCTGGGCTACAGGTACTGTCAGGCCCCTGGGCTGCAGGTACTGTCAGGCCCCTGGGCTGCAGGTACTGTCAGGCCCCTGGGCTCAGGTACTGTCAGGCCCCTGGGCTGCAGGTACTGTCAGGCCCCTGGGCTGCAGGTACTGTCAGGCCCCTGGGCTGCAGGACTGTCAGGCCCCTGGGCTGCAGGTACGTCAGGCCCCTGGGCTGCAGGTACTGTCAGGCCCCTGGGCTGCAGGTCTGTCAGGCCCCTGGGCTGCAGGACTGTCAGGCCCCTGGGCTGCAGGTACTGTCAGGCCCCTGGGCTGCAGGTACTGTCAGGCCCCTGGGCTGCAGGTACTGTCAGGCCCCTGGGCTGCAGGTACTGTCAGGCCCCTGGGCTGCAGGTACTGTCAGGCCCCTGGGCTGCAGGTACTGTCAGGCCCCTGGGCTGC
The DNA here is from genome assembly GCA_009830355.1 of Cherax destructor. NCBI lineage: Eukaryota > Metazoa > Arthropoda > Malacostraca > Decapoda > Parastacidae > Cherax > Cherax destructor. The sequence continues at coordinate 9,982 of WNWK01011167.1, read as the reverse complement.
AGGTACCTGTCAGGCCCCCTGGGCTGCAGGTACTGTCAGGCCCCTGGGCTGCAGGTACTGTCAGGCCCCTGGGCTGCAGGTACTGTCAGGCCCCTGGGCTGCAGGTACTGTCAGGCCCCTGGGCTGCAGGTACTGTCAGGCCCCTGGGCTGCAGGTACTGTCAGGCCCCTGGGCTGCAGGTACTGTCAGGCCCCTGGGCTGCAGGTACTGTCAGGCCCCTGGGCTGCAGGTACTGTCAGGCCCCTGGGCTGCAGGCACTGTCAGGCCCCTGGGCTGCAGGCACCCCGTCAGGCCCCTGGGCTGCAGGCACTGTCAGGCCCCTGGGCTGCAGGCACTGTCAGGCCCCTGGGCTGCAGGCACTGTCAGGCCCCTGGGCTGCAGGCACTGTCAGGCCCCTGGGCTGCAGGCACTGTCAGGCCCCTGGGCTGCAGGCACTGTCAGGCCCCTGGGCTGCAGGCACTGTCAGGCCCCTGGGCTGCAGGCACTGTCAGGCCCCTGGGCTGCAGGCACTGTCAGGCCCCTGGGCTGCAGGCACTGTCAGGCCCCTGGGCTGCAGGCACTGTCAGGCCCCTGGGCTGCAGGCACTGTCAGGCCCCTGGGCTGCAGGCACTGTCAGGACCCTGGGCTGCAGGTACTGTCAGGCCCCTGAGCTGCAGGTACTGTCAGGCCCCTGGGCTGCAGGTACTGTCAGGCCCTGGGCTGCAGGTACTGTCAGGGCCCTGGGCTGCAGGTACTGTCAGGACCCTGGGCTACAGGTACTGTCAGGCCCCCAGTGATATTTTCACAAAGGAAGAAAGTTTAAGAAATATAAAATTTATTTTTTCAAGACTATCCACAATTAAAATTTAAACATTTGCTCTGCATAATTTCTGCAGGTGGCAGACGACCCTGAGCTGAAGCCTCTAAAACCCATGCCTTAATCCAACTCTGACTACAAGAGCAGTAGACATCATACATATGTATATAATGACATGCATTGTGCATAAATTGTAACTTTTACAGTGGTTATACATGATGAACAAACAAGCAGACTATTTCTTTAAAAACCACTTGAGACCAAATTTATATGAATCAACTAATTATTGCCTTTTTAGTCTTAAGATAAGCTTAAGTTTTTGCCCGAAATGCTTTGCATACTAAGGGTCTTTCTGCATGCACACTTAAATGTCACCCATCTCTTTACAAACTTTGTATCAATGTGAAATAAAAAATTGTAATTTTTAAAGCTAAATTATGAATGCAAGTACAGTGGACCCCCGCCTAACAAGCAAAATTCATTGCAGAAGCCTGCTGTACGATTTCCGGGGTGCTCGTTAGACGGGGGTCCACTGTATATGAGAATAAGAATACATACATAGTTTTTAACATATTTGAGGTTGAAAGAATTGTTGAACATAATTGTTGCAAGGATCACATTAGGGAAAGGATTTTTTTTTTTTTTTTCCAATAGTTTAGAAGCATCTGGCAGATTGAGAGGCTCTTGAGTTATCCAGTAGGAAGTTCCAGATTTTGGGTCCTTTTATTCACATTGAGTTTTTACAAAGATTTAGCCGAATGTGGGGAATATCTTATAGATTTCTGTGTTTTGTATTATTCCTATGAGTTCTGTTGCAACTATCAAGAAAGCATTTTAAGTCAGACTGGATATTAGAGTTTATTGTCCTGTGTGTAGTACAGCCTCTCCTTCCCTAACGACAAAGTTCCATTCCTAAGACCACGTCAGTAAACAATTTCGTCACTAAACGAGGAACATGTATTATAAGGGTAGTGGGTTTGTGTCATCCATCTTTGATATTGTTTTTAATGTCACCTTTGCACCATTTATAACATTTTTAGTATATTTTTAAATGTTTATACAGTGGTGTACTGTATATTGTAATAAACAGAATAGAGGAAATCAGCTCTAATATATATTATTTAGGTATGCATACTGGTCAGAGCCAGTCGTCCGAGTCATCGGTAAACGAGTACAGTAGATAGTCATTTAGCACGAGATTATGTTGCACGTTATGGGTATTGCACGATTGAAGAATTGCGGCACATTATTATCTAACACGACGTAAAAATGATATTACACGGTTCGCGGGAGGGGAAAAATTTTTGAACGCACGGTAGCCCGCGGTGGGTTAAACCATTGAGTCAGTAGTGGTCCTACTATGAGCCACATCAAGTGTTTAATGCTGACGAGAGAAGTGTTTTCTGGAAGAAAATGCCAACACGAACTTATATCAGTCAGCAAGAGAAAAGTGCACCAGGCTTCAAGACAGCAAAGGATCGCTTCACCTTGCTCCTTTGTGGTAATGCATCAGGTGATTTCAAGTGTAAGCCCAATCCTCGTGCTTAGAGGAAAAGGGAATTTGTTTTTCCTTCCCGCAAACTGTAAGTAAGTTTATTCAGATACACGGGGCCAGGAGCTGAGTCTCGACCCCTGCAACCACAATTAGGTGAGTACAGTTACATTGATTATCATGCATAGCAGCATATGTGTAGAGAACCTAGGATAACCCAAAAAAAGTCAGACAAAGGAAATATGTCACTCTGACTTTTTTGGGTTATCCTAGGTTCTCTACAAATATGATGCTATGTATGATAATCTTTGTAACTGTATCTGTGTATACCTGAATAAACTTACTTACAGTTTGCGGGAAGGAAAAAGAAATAACCATTCCGACAAGCAGCCGCCTTGTTGTTGTTCAGCGGACACCACTGGCCTTCCCCAGCAACCCTGGACCTCACCATCCCAGCATTCGTACGTATTTCATACACATCAAAATAAAGTCCTCTGCTACAAACCAGCTGTGTTTGTGAAGAATGAGAGAGAGTTAATTGTGTTTTGATCTTTAAATTACTATATCTTGTATCTGCCAAGCAGTCAAAGTGTTGCTCAAAGTGGCAAGAAACGGTACACTATAAGCATTTAAGTCTTAGAATTAACGAAGAAAACAAAGATATTAGACAAGACATAACCTGTGGCCGTAATGAAGTGTTACTTTGTACACATAAAAAGAGGTAAACATAAGTTTGTGTGACTGACTGACTGACTGACTGACTAACTTGACTTGACTTGACTTGACTTACTGAATGACTTGACTGACTTACTGAATGACTTGACTGACTTACTGAATGGCTTGACTGACTTACTGAATGGCTTGGCTGACTTACTGAATGGCTTGACTGACTTACTGAATGGCTTGACTGACTTACTGAATGGCTTGACTGACTTAGTGAATGGCTTGACTGACTTACTGAATGGCTTGACTGACTTACTGAATGACTTGACTGACTTACTGAATGACTTGACAGACTTACTGAATGACTTAAAGTTAGACACTCAGTATAACCATCGACTTCAGTTCCAGAACCTCTACTATCCACCTCAGCCCAGTAGGGCCACAGCATAACTCTCCACTCTCTTCACAATCATCCACAAACACCAGCACCCACAATTTAAGGTAAATACTATTATTTCTGTTACATTTGTAGTCTTAAGCAGTAAAAACAACATAATACATCACGATAATGAACTACAATTACATATTCACTTTTATTTTTGTAAGATCTGTTGGTCTAAAAAACTTGTTTGGCTTTTTGGGGACTCCCAGGAACGTAACCCTATTTTTCCCATAAGTTCTTTTAATTATCTAACACAAAATTATCTAACACGACATTTTCAGGAGCGTAACTACCGTGCTAAATGACAATCTACTGTACATCGCTAAGTGAGGAGAGGCTGTATACACATTAGTATGAGTGAATGTTATGAATATTAAGATGATTTAGATCTCTGAAGAGTGGAATGTGTTGTTTGGCACAAGACTGAATGATCATTCATATTGCCACTGTTTGTTGATGGCTGGAGGGTAGTGTAGAGGGCGTCTGAAGAAGTGTTGAATTCCATGAATGTGAGAGAGGATTCATTCAGCTAGCATACTTTTGATGAGTTCCCAGAGTTTTTCTACTCCCGGAGCCTGGCCATTAGCCAGGCTCGTCTGGTGCTTGCCTGGTCAACCAGGCTGTTGCTGCTGGTGGTCTGGCACTTAAAAATCAAAATAAAAATTCTTATTTGTTTGCAGAGTACAAAATGTGTAGTTTACATTTTTTTTTTTTTTTTTCAACAAGTCGGCCGTCTCCCACCGAGGCAGGGTGACCCAAAAAGAAAGAAAATCCCCAAAAAGAAAATACTTTCATCATCATTCAACACTATCACCACACACATACATAATCACTGTCTTTGCAGAGGAGCTCAGATACGACAGCTGAGAATTGTCCCTCCTAGCTGTCACTATCCCAGACCCCTCCTTTAAAGTGCAGGCATTGTACTTCCCATTTCCAGGACTCAAGTCCAACTAAATCAATTAACTGGTTTCCCTGAATCCCTTCACACAATGTTACCCTGCTCACACTCCAACAGATCGTCATGTCCTAAAAACCATTCGTCTCCATTCACTCCTATCTAACACGCTCACACATGCTTGCTGGAAGTCCAAGCCCCTCGCCCACAATACCTCCTTTACCCCTTCCCTCCAACCTTTTCTAGGACGACCCCTACCCCGCCTTCCTTCCCCTACAGATTTATACGCTACATGTCCAGTTTCCTCTTGAAGACTTCTACACTTGTTCTGATATCTTCTGGTAAGATGGTGAATAGTCTAGGGCCATGAATGTTGATAAAGTGGTCCCTTATTGTGCCCAGGAATGTTGATAATCTGTTCTGTTATTGTGCCCACAAATGTTGATACAGTGGACCCCCGAGTTACGAACACCCCGGAAATCGTACAATTATGTAAGTATAATATTGTAAGTGCTTTTGTAAGTGTATTTTTGGGGGTCTGAAATGGACTAACGTACTTTACATTATTTCTTAAGGGAGTAAATTCGTTCGATAATGGCACTTGAGCAGGCTTCTGGAATGAAGTTTTTACGTTACTCGGGGGTCCACTGTATAGTGCTTCCTTATTGTGCCCACTGCACCCCTGCTTGTACAGTGTGTTCAGTTAGATGTGAGTACTTTTTTCGTATTTGGCATGCTTCCATGCATGTTTTCCTGCAGGGATTCAGCTTTCCTGAATTTCTAAAGGGATTCAAGGACACTGATTAGCTGCAGCTATTTAAATTTTGTACGTGTAAAATACAGTGCTCGTACTGTTGAAGTTGGGGAGGATGTTGTAGTTTGGCAGGTTATCATTGGATCGGAATGTCTGTGCCCTTTTGGAATCACAGCCAGTGGGAAAAAGGACATTTACATATGGTTCAGGACATTTATTAGAGGAAACCTGTATTTTCCTTGTGGGTTTAGCACTTTAGTTTTGATTATAATAAGGAAACATTTTGCCACTGTATACAAGTGTTTTTTCCACAACTTGTCGGTGTCGCCATCCCATTTTTCACATCCAATATACAGTGGTACCCCGACTTACGATATTTTTCATTCCAGAATGCTGTTCAAGTGCCATTACCAAACGAATTTATCTCCATAAGAAATGATGTAAAATAGACTAGTCCTTTTAGACCCCCAAAATTACACTTACAAAAGCATTTAAAAAAATAAACTTACATAAAAGGGTGAGTTTGGGGACCATCGTAAGTCGGGGTACCACTGTATTAGTAATAATTCCAATAGTACTGTATTTTAAATCTGTATAATAATGTGTTTTTATCAATAATTATAGCCCTAACAAACGACAAGACTCCAATGGAAATAAGTCACTTTGACTTTTCGGGTAATCCTAGGTAATTTACAAATACAGGTGCTCCTTGACATTTGATGATCCCATTGTAAGTTGAAAATATCTGTAAGTCGAATATGAATACAATATGCATCCTGTATGATTAGTAAATAAATAGCTACTGTCACTGAATAAGTAAATAAATAATTATTGTAAATAAATACCAGAAGCAGGAGACTCACTTGGACATTTTAGTAGACATAATAGGTTTAGAAAAATTTCCAAAACCCATTTTGTCTACTAATTTGTTTTTTATTAACACATCGGCCATTTCCCACCCAGGCAGGGTGACCCGAAGAAGAAGCATTTTCATCATCATTCACTCCATCACTGTCATGCCAGAGGTGTGCCTACACTACAGTTATAAAGCTGCAACATTAACACCCCTCCTTCAGAGTACCAGCACTGTACTTCCCATCTCCAGGACTCAAGTCCGACTTGCCAGTTTCCCTGAATCCCTAAATACCCAAGTTTTTCTGGTTAGCCAGACTTAGTCCTGGAGGTGGGAAGTACAATGCCTGCACTTTAAAGGATGTTTTGGGATATTTGCTGCTTAGAGTGACATCTAAACTGTTGTATTTCTGTGCCTCTGCAAAGACAGTGATAGTGTGAATTATGGTGAAAGTTTCTTTATTTTTGGGGGGGTCACCCTGCCTTAGTGGGAGACAGCCAGTATATTAGAAAAAAAAAAATAAGTGGGTTTGGGAAAATTTGGTTAAACACAGAAAAAAGTTTGATGATTACTGAATGTGCTTCACTATCCCACCATCGTAAAGTCAAAATATCCTAAGTCGAACCATCGTAAAGCGAGAAGCACCTGTATATTACTTTGTATAATAATTTGTGTAACTCTATTTATGTGTACCTGTACCTAAATAAACTTAAACACTTTCTCATAATTCAGATGCAGGTTTGAAGCTTATAAAGAAGCCATTCACTTGCTGTTATGCTCCAAACTTCCTGAAAAATGCTGATGTACTTAAAGGGGTAGTGGATGAGTTACAAGCTTATGAGTACGATAAGAAGAGCAATGATCTTTACAAGGTAAATTGTACAATAATATTTGTTGAAAGTTGTGTTTGATGCAACTTTTTTTTTTTGTGTGTGTGTACGTGCTTGTGCGGTATGTATATGTGCGTACTCACCTATTTGTTGTTGCAGGGGTCGTGGGTTTTTGTGTGTGTGGGTTTTTTTTTTGGGGGAGGGGCTTTTTTATTGTGTGCATCAGTGTTCCCTTTTAGTTTATCATTCAGTTTACTTCCCTTTTTCTCTTCTTTTATTCTCTCCTTTCTCAGTATACAGTGAGTGTAAAATAACCACTGTGGAAAACAGTGAATTTCCAAGCAATTTCATAATATCTCAAATTATATTGTGAGAAATCAGGTAAAGAACATAGGAATAGCAATGTCAGATAAAATGTCATTCAGAGAACAATAAAGCAAATGTAGTAAAGGTCAGAAAACTTACAGGTTGGAAAATGAGAATTTGGGAAATAAGAGAAATACAGTGGTCCCTCGGTTTTCGTGCATCTCCAAACACGAACATTTATGTAAGTGTATTTTCATAAGTGCTGTTGCAAGTGTATTTTTGGGGGTCTGAAATAGACTAACCTACGTGACATTATTTCTTAAGGAAGTAAATTCGTTCGGTAATGGCACTTGAGCAGCATTCTGGAACGAATTTTCGGCGAAAACCGAGGGACCACTGTATGGTATACAGCACTTGACAAGATGAATTAGACATGTACAACATCTGGGTATCTTTATTGTAGACGCTTCGCTATCCAGTGGCTTTATCCATACAATACAAGGACATAATTGGATGACTGTATACAAAAGTCAAGGTAATCTGTCCTTCAGCTTTGGAGTTGAAGAATCTGCAGACTTCAAGATTACAGTGATCTTCACCAACTCCAAGGCTGAGAGACTGATTACCTCGTCTTTTATATATACAGTGGAACCCCGGTTAACGAAAAAAATTCATTGCAGAAGCCTGTTCAAGTGCCATTACCAAACGAATTTACTTCCTTAAGAAAAAATGTCATTTAGGTTAGTCTGTTTCAGACCCCCAAAAATACACTTCCACAAGCACTTACAATATTATACTTACATAATTGCACGATTTCCGGGGTGTTCGTTAACCGGGGTTCCACTGTATTTCTACTGTCTTTCAATTACGTCCTTGAATTTGTATTGATAAAGCCACTGGATGGTGAAATGTCTACAGTAAAGATGTTGAAATCACAGTGGAACCTCGGTGTTTCAACTTAATTGGTTCCTAGGTAGTGTTCGAACTGTGAAAAGTTCCATATCCAACACAGTATTTCCCTTTATTTTCACTACTGCTCTTTTTCAAGGCCTTGGTCACTAATTTTTAGTAGTAATAATATAATTAATACTGTACTAATATTTACAACAAAACCACAGTACAAAGGTATAGGAAGAGAACAAGGAGGCCAAGTGCACTGTGTGCCAGCATGACACCAACTGAATTGTAAACAAGCCGGTACGTTAGGACTCCAGTAAAACAACAAAATTGTTCGGACTTCAGTTCATTTGAGGTCCAGTATGTTCAAACACTGAAGTTCCACTGTACAGAGATTGTTTGCTGCCAGCATGGAGTCAGTTAAACATTTGAGCTACTGGGAAGGTCTCAGAGTATGAACCTGGAATATTCTCTTCGGAGAAATGAAATTAGTGAGATATACCAGATAATATACACCTGGAAGATATTGGAGGGCAAAGTTCTAAGTCTACACACAACCATAACTTATTGGAATGACCACCACCCAAGACGACGGGACGGCAACAACACCAATCATGACTGAATCTCCCACAAACCACACTGCCTTCATAGGATTTGATCCATCTGAAATGATCTCAGGTATGACAAATGATCCTGTCACTCTTAAATCATACATCACCACCTTAACTGAGGAAAACATGAATCTTCGTACAACACTATCTAAGTATGAAACTAAGTTAGCCCACCTTGAAAGCAAGATCCTTAGCTTTGAACAGAAGTTTACATCAGCTGGAATGGCTGATTTTGGAAAGACCCTCCAATCAGTCATAGCAAGCCATTCAGAGCAAATAACATCCCTAAACACGAAGGTTGAAGATGCTGTCAAGGACTGGAAGACCAACATGGATACCCAGCTGAACGAATATTTTTCTAACCAAGAAGATAAAACTGAACAAGATAAGGTATCTAACTCGGTAATAATTAGCAGTGCACTCTTTCCAAGTGACTTTAACCTTACCAACTGCAAAGATGCTACTCTTCAGACCATAAAAGACCACTTAAATGTAATAGTGCCAGCATCAGAGATAACAGAATCATGATTCCTTGGAAACAGAGGTAGAAAACAGTGTGTTATGCTTAGATTTCACACGATAGACAGGAAAAACGATCTAATAATTTCATCAATTAGTGCAAAAAAAAGATCTTTATGTAAATGAGTGTCTCACAAAAAAACGTCAGAACCTCCTATACAGAGTAAGAAAACTTAAACGTGAGAATGATACAGCCAGTGATGATGACCTGGAGACACTCCTCGTGGCGGCAGCAAGATCATCGGCGGACTCTCTCGGCACTGTCCACCAGTGCTTCACACGGGATGGGAAAATCCTAGTAAGGAAAACAAATGTAGGACGTGTTTACTACATCACGAATGAAAATGAACTGTCCAACTTCCTTCAAGATGCTAATCTTACAGAGACTGACTAACCTCAGAGACCAAATCCTTAGCGTTAGTGCATGTACAAAATTGTTCTAGTAACTGCTACCTCACTAGCTCAAATTTCCCATGAAATTGTTTGTGTGACTTTTTTTGTATTTTCCTGTATTAAAATCAACTAAATTCCTGATTGTGTATGTAACTTTTATATACGTACAGTGGTACCTCGGTTAACGATGGTCCCCAAACTCACCCTTTTATGTAAGTTTATTTTTTTAAATGCTTTTGTAAGTGCATTTTTGGGGGTCTAAAAGGACTAGTCTATTTTACATTATTCCTAATGGGGATAAATTCGTTTGGTAATGGCACTGAACAGCATTCTGGAATGAAAAATATCGTTAACCGAGGTACCACTGTATATCTTTTTTCTTTATTTGTAACCATTTGCTATATATTTTTAATACATATTTACCATTATCATTTCCCAACCCTAAATACTTACAGTATTAGTAAATCATCAACATTGTACAAATATCCTATATCTCAGTGAAAATTTTTCATATTTTTTTATATGTGA
>WNWK01011166.1:0-65955 GCA_009830355.1 Cherax destructor | reverse complement strand
TCGTAGAACTCTCCTTCGCCTGCATTCAGCCCTAATTTTATCGAAACTGGATTATGGTGACCAGATATATTCGGCGGCCTCCCCTGCTACTCTTTCCAGCCTTAATCCCATCCATCACCAGGAATTACGCTTATGCCTTGGTGCATTTCGTTCTTCCCCGGTTGAGAGCCTCTATGTAAAAGCGAACATTCCATCCTTGTCCGATCGTCGTGATGCACATTGCATTTGATATTATGTTCGCTCTCATGACCTCCGCAATCCTTCCATGTATAGGATTGTCACAGAAGTTAGTAGACGCTCGTTATTTGTTCGTCGCCCCTGTTTACTTCGTCCCTTTTATCTTCATCTACATTCACTCTTGTCTTCCCTTCAGCTATCGCCTTTATGTGTTCATGTGGCCTCTCACTTTCCCCTACCTTCCTTGGGAAGTTCCTGCTGTCCGTGTCTGTTCTATTCCTCTACCTTGCGCGAAAGCCCAGCTACCTACGGCGGCTTCTCGCTCTTTTTTTTCTAGACCACTTCCGTTCTCATTCCCATGCCATTGCAGTGTACACCGATGGTTCAAAGTCGTCTGACGGCGTCGGATTCGCAACAGTGTTTCCGGACAGCGTCGTGCGAGGGCATCTATTACCCTCGGCTAGCATATTTACGGCTGAATTGTATGCCATTCTTGTGGCACTTATCGGTATTGCATCTATGACTGTGTCACCATTTGTGGTCGTTTCAGACTTCCTTAGTGCTTTACAGGCTATCCGTAAAATTGATACACCTCACCTCCTAGTTCTTCGTATCCACCTTTGGTTACGCCGTATCTCTAGCAAGCATAAAGATATTGTTTTTTGTTGGGTCCCTGGTCATGTTGACGTATAGGGCAATGAACAGGCAGACACTGCTGCGCGGTCAGCAGTACATGACCTTCCAGTTTCATATAGAGGTGTTCCTTTCACGGACTATTTTGCGGTCATTGCTATGCACCTTCGCACACGTTGGCAACAACGCTGGTCTGACCTGCTGAATAACAAACTTCATTCTATTAAACCGAGTATAGGTTTCTGGCCTTCTTCTTGTCACCAATGTCGGGGTTGGGAGACTACAATCTCCCGTCTTCGCATCGGCCACACTCGTCTTACTCACGGGTATCTCATGGAGAGGCTCCCTACCCCTCTCTGTGAGCATTGTCAGGTTCCAGTGTCTGTTCGACATATCCTGTTGGACTGCCCACTCTACCAACGAGCACGCAGAATTTACCTCCAACGACGTCTTCGCTCTGCGGCCCTTTCTTTACCTTCCCTTCTTGCTGATGGACCCTCCTTTAATCCTGACTCTCTCATTGACTTTTTGACAGAAACTGACTTACTTCACAAACTCTGAAGATTATCCCTTTAGCACCTCTCTCAGTCCCTTCTACCTTGATCTCTTGCTACCCTCTATCCCTGCACTATCCACTGTCCTGCTGCACTCCATACCCTGTTAGTCATCCAACTCCCTCTTACAATCCATTCTCCCTGCATCCTGTCCTGCCCTGCCACGCTGTATAACCCTTTTGGTTTAGCACTTCTTTTGATTATAATAATAATAGGATTTGCCTGTCATGTCACTCATAAAAAAAATGAAAAAAAAGTTAAATTACTTGACATGTGATCTGACCAAATCTCTAGTACAATCCTACGCTCGGTGAGACAGGTTGTCTGAGGTCACAAGTGAGCTGAAATTTCAGCCTTATAAGTCCTATGTTCTATTATTTTTACTATGCCTTGATAATATGAGAAATCGGGACTGCGCTTGAAATTTCGCTATTTTTTTCACCGAGGTTATTTTGCGTGAGTGTGTACTCACCTAATTGTGGTTGCAGGGGTCGAGACTCAGCTCCTGGGTGTGTGTGTGTGTGGGTATGTGTAATACTCGTCTAACTGATATAAGTATCCTGCTATTAATGTCATGTTTGTGTTTACGGCGTCCTAATACGGTCACTGTGATTATTCAAATATTTTTTTTACATTAGCTTTGTTTTACTCAGGCTAATTATTTAATGTTACCAAACTCGTAAACTGTTTTTATCCAATTATTTCTCCATGTTTATATAATGCTTCAACCAAGAGTATCGTACTCAGTGTCTTGACAGCCTATGATTTTTTCAATACCTAACTTGCCTTTAAATAATTAAATATTTTTTCTATAATTTAAAGTCTATAAGTTTTTTTTGGCTCATTGATCTAATGAACTGTTGCTACTTTTTCCTAGACGTACCTTAATTTTATTTGTCATCTGACAGCTTTTGTATTACCACCAACTTACAGATCCTGTCTGAAGGGAACTGAACCCTGAGCAATTTAGCAGTTATCGTTGCCTCCCTAATAAGTATTTATTGGACCTTTTAATCTTGGCCTTTGTCATACCTCCTCTTGGACTTGCATAAGATTTGCCTTCACAAATTGATCATCCTGCTCATTCCATTTGTTTACACTAATGTTGAAGGAGTATTTCTCAACTCTCCATCTCATGTACGTTTTTATCTACCGCCTTCAACCTCTCTCCTCTAGCACCTCAAACAATATCCTCGTCAGCTGGGTTGAATCGTCTGAGCGTCTTGTTAGTATCATGTCTAAGCTGGTCATTGATCCTTTCAAAATATTCATAGTCAGTTTCTTAAGCCTCTTCTTGAGAATAAACCCGCCTGGACCGAGTACTAGACTCGTTGCAAATCCTCTTTGACCTTTGAACCTTCCAAACACGATTTCTCAGTTGTGGACTCCGTGTTGGTGTTACATATTCTGATATACTCTTGACAAATGTCGTGTACAGTGTTTTGAAGGTTTTTTTTTGAGATATCCGAAGGAAAATCTAGGATTTACTTGCCTCGAATTCGTCCTGTTTTCTTTTCTTTACATGGATATCCACTGACTATTATTTTCTCAATGCTCAAACTTGGGAAGGGATTTTCATCCTTCCACTGTGTGTGTGTGTGTGCGTGTGTGCGTGCGTGCGTGCGTGTACTCACCTAGTTGTGGTTGCAAGGGTCGAGTCATAGCTCCGGACCCCGCCTCTTCACTGGCCGCTACTGGGTCACACTCCCTGCTCCATGAGCTTTATCATACCTCTTCTTAAAGCTATGAATGGATCCTGCCTCCACTACATCGCTTCCCAAACTATTCCACTTCCTGACCACTCTGTGACTGAAGAAATACTTTCTAACATCCCTGTGATTCATCTGAGTCTTCTTCCAATTGTGTCCCCTTGTTGCTGTGTCCCATCTCTGGAACATCCTGTCTCTGTCCACCTTATCTATTCCTCGCAGTATTTTGTATGTCGTTATTACAAAAATAACTCATTTGTAATAAACTGACTGTTTGGGATAACAATAAAATCTCATATTTCAGATATATATATATATATATATATATATATATATATATATATATATATATATATATATATATATATATATATATATTATTAATATAAAAACATAAATCTGTATAACATATAATCTGTGTAAAAACATATTTATATACACAAAATCATAGTACAATAAAATATCACAAGTAAATCATATACGTACTTAGTGCTTATCAAGTCGCTGCCAACTTCAGGTGTCACGCAGGACACTACCATACCTCGTCATGATACTCCTTCTCCACCGTGTCCTCAGACACCCTTATCTCTGTGTTACACACGCCATCGCTCAGTCTCACTCACGACACCTTCTCTGTGCCACATGGCACGCCCCCTGCACCATGAACCCATTCTCTAGTACAAACCTGTGCACCGCGTCTTGACCTACACGACTCAACTTGTGTCGTGCCACCGTCACAAACTCTCTGGATACACCACTGAATACCTGACACACAATCTCTGGGTAGAGTCACAAGACGCCACCATTCAGTGTCACAAGACGCCACAATAACTGTGACACTCACCCCGGGTAAACACAATCTCAGGTACATAGTCTCAGGTACATAGTCTCAGGTACATAGTCTCAGGTACATAGTCTCAGGTACATAGTCGCAGGTACATAGTCGCAGGTACATAGTCGCAGGTACATCAGTCAGTATGCTGAATAAGCTAGTAGATTCTGGTGACCAGACTTGCCGCTCTCCTCATTACAGTGTCCTCATCAACTGTACTTGGCCTTGCAAACATCACAAGTACAGAGTTGCTCTCGAGTAACACAGTCTAGAGAGAATAAAGCTTCCAGTTCTCTCTGCACTGTAGGCTTGTCACCAGCACCACACTGCAAGAGTCTGCAACTCTCACGCAGGTCTGACTGGCGGACTCCAGTAGTGTATGGAGAGTCTGGGTAACACTCTCCATAGGAGAGTCTGGTTGACACTCCCTAAGTGCATCAGGGAGCTGGTGAACTCTCCAGTGTTGTGTATAGGAGAGTCTGGTTGACACTGTCGGTCCAGCCGGCTCGGCAGTCAAACATCACGTTTGATGACGTCAGTGACTGCCGGCCGGCAGGTATATTACCTAACAGCCGTGTTAGATAGGGGGCCGTAACAGTCGTTATCAAGTCTCCCCTAACCCTCCTGTCCTGCAGTGTCGTCAGGCCGATTTCCCTTAACCTTTCTTTCCTTAGTTCGGGAACTAGCCTTGTTGCAAACTTTTGCACTTTCTCTAATTTCTTGACGTGCTTGACCAGGTGTGGGTTCCAAACTGGTGCTACATACTCCAGTATGGGCCTGACGTACACGGTGTACAGTGTCTTGAACGATTCCTTACAAAGGCATCGGATCGCTATTCTCAGGTTTGCCAGGCGCCCATATGCTGCAGCAGTTATCTGGTTGATGTGTGCTTCTGGAGACGTGCTCGGTGTTATACTTACCACAAGATCTTTCTCCTTGAGTGAAGTTTGCAGTCTTTGGCCACCTAGCATATACTCTGTCTGCGGTCTTCTTTGTCCTTCCCCAATCTTCATGACTTTGCATTTGGTGGGGTTAAATTCGAGTAGCCAGTTGGTGGACCACGTGTCCAGCCTGTCCAGGTGTCTTTGTAACCCCTCCCTGATCCTCATCTGATTTGATTCTTCTCATTAACTTCACATCGTCTGCAAACAGGGACGCTTCTGAGTCTATCCCTACCGTCATGTCATTCACATTTACCAAGAACAGCACTGGTCCTAGGACTGACCCATGTGGAACCCCGCTCGTCACAGGCGCCCATTGTGATGCCTCATCTCGTACCACGACTCGTTGTTGCCTCCCTGTCAGGTATTCTCTGATCCATTGCAGTGCCCTTTCTGTTATACGTGCCTGATCCTCTAGCTTCTGAACTAATCTCATGTGGGGAACTGTGTCGAAGGCCTTCTTGCAGTCCAAGAAAATGCAGTCAACCTATCCCTCTCTCTCGTGTCTTACTTCTGTTACCTTGTCGTAAAACTCCAGAAGGTCTGTGACACAGGATTTACCTTCCCTGAATCCATGCTGATTGTCGTTTATAATCTTGTTCCGTTCCAGGTGCTCCACCACTCTTCTGATAATCTTCTCCATGAATTTGCATACTATACACTTCAGTGACACTGATCTATAGTTTAGTGCCTCGTTTCTGTCTCCTTTCTAAAAATGGGAACTACATTTGCCGTCTTCCATACCTCAGGTGTGTGTGCGCGCGCGCGTGTACTCACCTAGTTGTACTCACCTAGTTGTGGTTGCAGGGGTCGATTCATAGCTCCTGGCCCCGCCTCTTCACTGGCCGCTACTGGGTCACTCTCCCTGCGCCATGAGCTTTATCATACCTCTTCTTAAAGCTATGTATGGAACCTGCCTCCACTACATCGCTTCCCAAACTATTCCACTTCCCGTGTGTGTGTGTGTGTGTGTGTGTGTGTGTGTGTGTGTGTGTGTGTGTTGTGTTGTGCGCGCGCGCGCGCATATATATATATATAAACATTTGAGGTTCCTCTCCTCCCTTTCCCCCTGCAGGGGGCCGGGGGGCCGGGGGCCGGATGGAGGTAGTTGAGGGCTGATAGCACCCACACACGGGGACGGCCTCAGATTTTTTTTTCTCTTTTTTTAATGCTATCCTTGCAGCATTTCATTGCTCCTGATGACGCACGGAGACTGCGAAAGATCTCAAGCTCAAGATTGCCATTCCCATATATAATTATGCTTAACATTTCGCAAACGGGCGAAACTATTTACGAACATTATCTCAGTCCACAGCAGGAGTCCAACCTGCGCACTCTCAAAACCACAAATACGAAATAACGCCTTTCTTCAAGCCTTTCCTCGGACGTCACTTTTATTTCCCTTTCCCCACCCTATGTTCATCCGCTCTTCTGATCTCTCAATGTTTTCTCCATTCTTTCTACATGACCAAACCATTTCAATAACCTTCCCTCTTCTCTGGGAATTCTAACTTTCATACCACCATATTCCTCCCAATTTCTTCATTATTCTCCGATCAATAATCAAATGATACACAGACCCAATACACACATCTCCTTGCTGAAGCATCCAGCTACCAAGCTTCTCACACCAGGACTGTGAATAGTCTACTATATTCTGGCACATTCACTATTTTTCCATCCAACTGACTAATTTTTTTTCCTTTCCACAGAATCCTCCTCACTCCTCTAACGTTCGTTCCTTAATATACTTCGTGTTGTACCTGGGAAAAATTGGCAGAATGAATGATACAGAGGAAATAATAAAATAAAAGAAACGAGTTGCTGTCGACTCTAAGTAGAAAACACAACTATGAACATTTCCGGTTTATAATGCAAAAGGAAAACTTCTTACAATGTAATTCTCATTTAAAAATGGCAACTACAACGTAAAGAGAAAGTAAATGGGTGTAGAGGAAAGCTATGAGAGGCAGGATAATGGAAGACGACTTAGAAAGAAAGGCGGGAGAAGAACGCCAATGACGTCCGTTGGTGCTCCTGTCTGGGATTTTTTAGGGAGGAGAGGACGACGAAGAGGGGGGGAAGAGGGAGGGGATAGGGATGGGGGATAGATCTGTGGGGGGAAAGACGGGTTTGGGGAAAGTAAAAAAGAAAGGGAATTTGGATGGGGGAAAGATAGAGTGGTTGGAGAAGAAGACAATGGAATGAATCTGCGCAATAGAACTACATGAAAATGGAGTGGGATAGTGTAAGATGGATGGTGGGAAGGCTTTGGAGTGTGGGAATTGGGGTGACGAAAAAGGAAGTGGCAGGAGTGGGAAAAGGAGAATATGAAGGTGGTGATGAGGAAGGTAGTGAGGGAGGTGGGAAGGGTGTTGGTGACAGAGGTGGTGAGGATGATGGAGAGTGATGTGATGAGGGAGATAGGGAAGATGGTAATGGAGGTTTGTGAGTTGGCCGTTTAGGGAGGCAGAGAGGGAGGTGCTGAGCGAGATGGTGAGGGAAGAGGAAAGGGCGGTAGTAAGGCAGGAAGTGATGGTAGTGGTGAGTGATCAGGGAGGGGGAGAGGGTAGTGGTGGTGAGTTAAGGGGAGACGGAGGTCGTGAGAAAGGTGGTGAGAGTGATGGAGGAGTTGGGGGTAGTGAGGTAGGTGGTGAGGGAAGTTGTAAGGGGAGATGGAAATGGTAAGGAAGGTGTTGGAGGTGCTCAGGAAGGTGGAGGTGGAGGGAAGGTTATTACAAAATGCTGTATCTATAACGAGTGCCAGATTATAGTAGAAGGTCAACCTTTAAACAGCGTTCCAGCATCCAGCCTGTTTCTGGCTTGTTACAGATTTCCTAGTATTAACTTTTTCCACAATTATAGACAAAATGGTGTTTTTGGGTATCCATTAATAGGATTAAAATTAGATTAATTAATACTAACAATATAAAGGGTGATAACTTTACTAAACCAAAAAGGATGTCTAGGGTAAACACTATGTACAATAAAAAATAATGAAGCTGGAATTAGTCTCCTAAACACCTAAACGTTTAATTATGACCGATGAGTACTTCAGCACGTTGACTTATTATCCTGTTTAATCATATACTTTTCGTAATAAACTGTACCATCTGGCAAAATACTGTATAACATTATGCTCGAAAATACTAGAATATGAAATTTGAGTAAATGGCAGACTCAACATAGAATGAGACTGACAAAAACAAGTCCCCAAATATATTAACTTTTAACAGAGAGGTAATGAAAACAGCTTAACTGAACACATAGACCAGTTCACCAAATAAGTAAAATACACAAAGCAGTGGCGAGCAGCACCGTGTCAGACAGGAAGGAGAGACAATGACAATCTGAGGACAATCGACGTGTCCTCCATTAAAGATAAACTCCCAAATTACTGAATCTGATTTCAACAACTTCCGAACCCAGACTACGACACTCCATGGATGCCCGCTACAGCAAAGAAGATCGAGAGGTAGATTTGGGACCTGAATTGTATTGAGTATCTCACGACACACATCCACAAACTGCCAAAAATCACTAATCTTAAATAAATGGCTGTGAACACAGAGCTTTATAGAGGAAAAGAAGTATGTCTCCACTTACTAACGAGATGGGAAGAAACATCTTTCCATGATGATAGACAGCCAGTAAAAGTGACGCAGCCACTGCGGGTATGAGACCAGGTTCACTCCCAGCTTGCCACAAGTCCCTGAATGCAAACATGAGTACAAGTGTTTAGCAACAAGGGGCAGCCACCAATCAAAACTCTCAAATTTGATAGCACAGAAAACCAAGTTTGTGAAGCAGCATACCTATAATTGAAGTTAAATATAAAAACAATATTATAAGGCATGATAGTCTCCTGTTAGCTACTAACGAAAATAGTATTAACAATCCAGACCACGGGTGGGGATAGAACCCGCGATCAGAGAGTCATAAAACTCCAGACCGACGTGCTAGCCACTGGGCCAGCTGGCTATAAGATTCGTCCAACTAGGTATATTTATACAGCATAGGAAGGTTAGCATAGGCACCACAGTGACCACAAATGCAAGTTTTTACAGACGAATTTCCCGCCAGCGTGGCCGTGACTAGCTCTAGCTCAAAATCACCTCAAAGCCGTCCTCATGACTCACGAAATCGTAATGACACGATTGCAAACACTAGTTGGACTAATCTTGTTGTAGCCAGCTCGCCCAGTGGCTAGCGCGTCGGTCTGGAGTTTTATGACTGTGATCACGGGTTCTATCCCCGCCCGTGGTATGGTTTGTTTGCAATCGTGTCATTACGATAGCATTAAAAATATATTAAATATAAAATGTACATATTACATGTATAACTGCGGATTCAACAGGATGTGAGGGAGGTTGTGAGGGACACAGGTGTTGAGGAAGGTGGTGAGTGATGATGGAGAGGAAGACGGAGATGCTGGTGGAGGTGGTGGTGAGGGACTTGGAAGTGATGAGAAAGTTGGAGAGTCAAGTATTGAAGCAAGGTGAGAGGGAGGTAGTTAGGTAGATGGTAGTAGATGGTAAGATAGGTGGTGAGGGAGGTAGTGAGGGAGGTAGTGAGAAAAGGGAGGGTGTGAAAGAGTAACTGAGGGAAGTTATGAGTTAGGTGGTGATGGAGTGGTGAGGGAGTTGTCGAGACAAGGTTATGTAGATGGAGAGGAGGAGGGGAGGGAAGTAGTGAGGGAAGTGATGAGTGATATCAAGGAAGAGGAGGAGGAGGAGGTGGTTAAAGAATTGGTCCTCTAGGTGGTGAGGGAGGTGGTGAAGGAAGTAGCAAGGTTAATGGTGAGGAAGATGGAGAGTTAAGTTGTAATGGAGATGATGAGAGAGATGGTGGGGGAGGTAGAGAGTGAGGTGATAATAGGTACTACGAAAGTTTTGTCTTTTGACATTCTAGCATCTGTTTACAAGCGAAAGACTGAGCAAGAGCTGTGAACACTCCTGACTTACTGGTCCGTCTGTACTTTCTGGTCGCTGAGCAGTGTTTCTACACTTTCTGATATACTAGACTATTTCTACCAGCTAGTCACTGAGCAGGAACCACAAAGTACAAGCAAGTCTCTGAGCAGGAAGTGCCTGTGCACTTCCTGGCCTCTGTACTTTCTCCACACCATTTTTCACCTTGTTGATAATTGACTCCTTGACCTGTTACACCTGTTCTGGCTTCGCTTACTTCCTCTGTGTGAACTTTTACCAGAGACTCTTTCCTAGGAAGAAGCTTATATTACAGGTGCTATGGTGTTGTCTCTTTGCTTATTTCCTTATGGCCAGACGCTTTCTTTTATCTAGACCTTGCATAACGTATAAAATACCTAATTTTGTTATTGTATGTTGTATTTAACTAAAGTATTATATTCTTCCTCGATATCGGCTTTTGGAAATTGTTTGGAAATGCCCAACTGAGTAAGGTATTTAGACAAAAGAATATGTACTTTACTGTTAAACAAATTATAAGCAGGCTAGCAGCCGGATTGGGAAAAGGTACTACAAATCAGTGAGGGAGGAGGTAAGGGACGTGGTAGGGAGGGAAGTGGTGAGGAAGGTAGGGAGGGTGGTGTTGGAGGTCGAAGGGGAAGCGGGGAGGTAGTGAGGGAGCAGAGTGGAAATCTTCAGAGACTAGGGAAAAAAATATTTGGAAAGAAGAGTGATGAGGAACTCAGTGCTGAAGAGAATGCTGGAGGGAGTGTTCAGGAGGATATGAGTGTTGAAGATGGTGTAGCGAAGAGAAGGTGTATTGCCAGGAAACATTTAAGAGCTAACGTGTGTTGGAGAAAGTATTCGGTAAGTAAGAAGTGTTGGGAAGATAAGGAGTGTTGAAGAGTTTGCTGGGAGACCTAAAGAGTGTTACAAAGGAAAGCAAGAGGTGTTACAGAAAGGATACGAAAGGATAGAGGGTGTTGGGGAGGCAAGGAGTTGTTTAGACGATGTCTGGGGAGTCAAGGCTTGTTGAACAAGATGTTCCAGAGATTACGTCTGTTGGGGAGTGGAGGAATGATGAAGAGGGTGTTGAGGAAGGTGATGGGGTTAAAAGGGATTGCTGGAGAGTGTGTTGGAGAGACGAAGACTGTTGTAGAGGATGTTGATGAGGTAAACCGTTAAAGAGGGTGTTGGTGAGGAAAGTAGTATTAGAGAGGGTATTAGGAACGTTAAGGAGTGTTAAAGAGGGAAAGAGGTTGTAGAGAGGGTATTGGGAACGTTAAGGAGTGTTAAAAAGGGAAAGAGGTTGTAGAGGAAGTAAAGAGTATTCCAGAGGATGCTGGGAAGGTAAAGAGTATTACAGAGGGTGCTGGGTAGGTAACGATTATTAGAGAGGGTGCTGGGAAGGTCAAGAATATTAGAGAAGGTGCTGGGAAGGTCAAGAATATTAGAGAAGGTGCTGGGAAGGTCAAGAATATTAGAGAGGGTGCTGGGAAGGTCAAGAATATTAGAGAGGGTGCTGGGAAGGTCAAGAATATTTGAGAGGGTGCTGGGAAGGTCAAGAATATTAGAGAGGGTGCTGGGAAGGTCAAGAATATTAGAGAGGGTGCTGGGAAGGTCAAGAATATTAGAGAGGGTGCTGGGAAGGTCAAGAATATTAGATAGGTGCTGGGAAGGTCAAGAATATTAGAGAGGGCTGGGAAGGTCAAGAATATTAGAGAGGGGCTGGGAAGGTCAAGAATATTAGAGAGGGTGCTGGGAAGGTCAAGAATATTAGAGAGGGTGCTGGGAAGGTCAAGAATATTAGAGAGGGTGCTGGGAAGGTCAAGAATATTAGAGAGGGTGCTGGGAAGGTCAAGAATATTAGAGAGGGTGCTGGGAAGGTCAAGAATATTAGAGAGGGTGCTGGGAAGGTCAAGAATATTAGAGAGGGTGCTGGGAAGGTCAAGAATATTAGAGAGGGTGCTGGGAAGGTCAAGAATATTAGAGAGGGTGCTGGGAAGGTCAAGAATATTAGAGAGGGTGCTGGGAATGTCAAGAATATTAGAGAGGGTGCTGGGAATGTCAAGAATATTAGAGAGGGTGCTGGGAAGTCAAGAATATTAGAGAGGGTGCTGGGAAGGTCAAGAATATTAGAGAGGTGCTGGGAAGGTCAAGAATATTAGAGAGGGTGCTGGGAAGGTCAAGAATATTAGAGAGGGTGCTGGGAAGGTCAAGAATATTAGAGAGGGTGCTGGGAAGGTCAAGAATATTAGAGAGGGTGCTGGGAAGGTCAAGAATATTAGAGAGGGTGCTGGGAAGGTCAAGAATATTAGAGAGGGTGCTGGGAAGGTCAAGAATATTAGAGAGGGTGCTGGGAAGGTCAAGAATATTAGAGAGGGTGCTGGGAAGGTCAAGAATATTAGAGAGGGTGCTGGGAAGGTCAAGAATATTAGAGAGGGTGCTGGGAAGGTAAAGAGTATTAGAGAGGATGCTGAGGAGGTAAAGAGTATTAGAGAGGGTGCTGGGAAGGTAAAGAGTATTAGAGAGGGTGCTGGGAAGGTAAAGAGTATTAGAGAGGGTGCTGGGAAGGTAAAGAGTATTAGAACATAAGAACATAAGAAAGAAGGAACACTGCAGCAGGCCTACTGGCCCATGCGAGGCAGGTCCAAATCTCCAACGGCTTAAGCCAATGCCCCGACCCAGCCAGGTCAGGTTACATTCACTTAAGGAAGGAGCACTGCATCTAACCTAGCACAAGCTAGTCAGGACCAATTCACACCCAACCGCACCCACTCATATAATTGTCCAGCCGACCACCTGGTCAGCCGACCACCTGGTCAGCCGACCACCTGGTCAGCCAACCACCTGGTCAGGTCACTTCCACTTAAGGAATTAGTACAGCTACTGACCTGGTAGTACAAGCTAGTCAGGTCCAAACTCACACCCACCTATGTATTTATCTAACCTATTTTTAAAACTACACAACGTCTTATCATCTATGACGGTACTCGGGAGTTTGTTCCACTCATCCACAACTCTATTACCAAACCAGTGCTTTCCTATATCCTTCCTGAATCTGAACTTTTCCAACTTGAAACCATTGCTGCGAGTCCTGTCTTGGCTGGATATTTTCAGCAAGCTATTTACATCCCCTTTGTTTATTCCTGTTTTCCATTTGTACACCTCAATCATATCTACGCATTTCTAGAGAGTGCAGATTCAGGGCCCTCAGTCTATCTTCATAGGGAAGATTTCTGATACAAGGGATCAACTTTGTCATCCTCCTTTATACGTTTTCCAGTGCATTTATATCCATTCTGTAATACGGTGACCAGAACTGTGCAGCGTAATCTAAATGAGGCCTAACCAAAGATATATAGAGTTGAAGAACAACCTGAGGACTTCTGTTATTTATACTTCTTGATATGAAGCCAAGGATTCTGTTAGCTTTATTGCGAACACTTATGCACTGTTGTCTAGGATTCAGATTACTACTAACCAGAACTCCTAAATCTTTCTCGCAATCACAAGTAATAAGGTCTACATTATTCAGCTTATATGTGGCATGGTTATTGTCCTGCCCAACATTTAGAACTTTGCATTTGTTTACATTAAACTGCATCTGCCACTTCTCCGACCACTGCATCAGTCTATTCAAATCATCCTGGAGTGCTCTAATGTCCTCATTTGAATGAATTGGACGGCCTATTTTGGTGTCATCAGCAAATTTACTTATGTTACTTTTTATTCCCTCATCTATGTCGTTTATTAGAGAGGGTGCTGGGAAGGTAAAGAGTATTAGAGAGGGTGCTGGGAAGGTAAAGAGTATTAGAGAGGGTGCTGGGAAGGTAAAGAGTATGAGAGAGGGTGCTGGGAAGGTAAAGAGTATTAGAGAGGATGCTGGTGAGGTAAAGAATATTAGAGAGGGTGCTGAAGAGGTAATGAGTATTAAAGATGGTTCTGGGAGGTAATGAGTATTAGAGAGGTGATGGGGAGGTAATGAGTATTAGAAGTGGGTGCTGTGGAGGTATTGAGAGCTAGGGAGTTGGGGAGATAGTGTTGGCGAGAGAAATTATAAAGGCTTTGAAAAGGTACGTGAATTTTGTGGAGGGTGGAGGGTGGTATTCAGTGTTGAGAGCGAGTGGTATGGGAAGAAGGGTGAGTGGTAAGGGAGGAAAGTTTAAGAATATGGGAGAGACAGATATGTTTAGACATGATGAGTACTTTGTCTTCGTAGCTAAACAATCTTAACAGTAAATATATTTACGAAGCATACAAGAAGGTTAGAGGTAGAATTAAGTAATAGAAATAGAACAAAAGACATGAAACACATCACTTGCAAAAATATATTGTGTTAAAAGTACCATCATCATTCTGAATCCTCATTAATTTGACAATGCCAATAATCTTCTCTGTAATTTCCTCGAGGTCGCAGCAGGTACCCAGATAATCATGAAAGTTATAGTCTAAGCGAAAAGGTCGAAACTGAAACTATGGGCAAATAGTGTGCTCCTGAGTCAGCTGCCAGCCATACGTCTCACAGAGAGGAGCGGAAGCAAGTATGTTGCTATTGGTGACTTGAATACACGATCCTCAGTCGTCAAAGAATAGTCTCAAAGTGACGATTCCTATTCAGTGAGGCGGGCCAAATACCAGCGTCTTGTCGAACGCTTGATAACTTGCTGCTATTCTTCAGGGATGGACGGACCTACCGTTGGCAAAGAAAATGTGGCACCCGACCCAAGAAGTCACAGTGAGGGAAAAGTCTGCTGTAAAATAACCTTGAAATAGCAGCCATCGCTGCAGTATTTTCCTCCCTCTAATTTTCCAGGTCTCAGAATTTACAGGGCATAAAAACTTCCAGATGCTTATGCTGTGCAAATGAGATGGAATGCCTTGAGGCATTACTAATTCGTACTCACCTCTCGGTCATTCTTGTTATTTGAAGAAGTTCGAGTCTCTCAGATGTTGCACTTGACCCTTTACCAGGATGCGACCCACAACAGTCGACTAACACTCAGGTACTTACTAAATGCTAGATGAACAGAGGCACGGGTGTAAGGAGAATTGCCCATACGTCTCACCTTGCCAGGGCGAGAGTAAAATATAGGAAATAAAATAGTATGGTTGGGGTTTGGAAAACAGTTGAATTCTGGAAGGGATGGGGATGTTCATATAGGGAAGAAAGTACTTCAGTGTTTGGGGAGTTTTGGTGTTGGGGAGAGAAGATGTTCTCGAATAGCGTCATATTGAGATTGATAAGAAGAGATGGATGAGTAGGAAGAGGAGAAGGATGAGTAGGAAGAAGATGGATGAGTAGGAAGAGGAGATGGATGAGTAGGAAGAGGAGATGGATGAGTAGGAAGAGGAGATGGATGAGTAGGAAGAGGAGATGGATGAGTAGGAAGAGGAGATGGATGAGTAGGAAGAGGAGATGGATGAGTAGGAAGAGAAGGATGAGTAGGAAGAGGAGAGGATGAGTAGGAAGAGGAAGGATGAGTAGGAAGAGGAGAAGGATGAGTAGGAAGAGGAGATGGATGAGTAGGAAGAGGAGAAGGATAGAGAAGAGGAGGATAGTAGGAAGAGGAGAAGGATGAGTAGGAAGAGGAGAAGGATGAGAGTAGGAAGAGGAGAAGGATGAGTAGGAAGAGGAGAAGGATGAGTAGGAAGAGGAGAAGGATGAGTAGGAAGAGGAGAAGGATGAGTAGGAAGAGGAGAAGGATGAGTAGGAAGAGGAGAAGGATGAGTAGGAAGAGGAGAAGGATGAGTAGGAAGAGGAGAAGGATGAGTAGGAAGAGGAGAAGGATGAGTAGGAAGAGGAGAAGGATGAGTAGGAAGAGGAGAAGGATGAGAGAAGAGGAGATGTATGAGTAGGAAGAGGAGATGGATGAGTAGGAAGAGGAGATGGATGAGTAGGAAGAGGAGAAGGATGAGTAGAAAGAGGAGAAGGATGAGTAGAAGAGGAGAAGGATGAGTAGGAAGAGGAGAAGGATGAGTAGGAAGAGGAGAAGGATGAGTAGGAAGAGGAGAAGGATGAGTAGGAAGAGGAGAAGGATGAGTAGGAAGAGGAGAAGGATGAGTAGGAAGAGGAGAAGGATGAGTAGGAAGAGGAGAAGGATGAGTAGGAAGAGGAGAAGGATGAGTAGGAAGAGGAGAAGGATGAGTAGGAAGAGGAGAAGGATGAGTAGGAAGAGGAGAAGGATGAGTAGGAAGAGGAGAAGGATGAGTAGGAAGAGGAGAAGGATGAGTAGGAAGAGGAGAAGGATGAGAGAAGAGGAGAAGGATGAGTAGGAAGAGGAGAGGAAGAGGAGTAGGAAGAGGAGAAGGATGAGTAGGAAGAGGAGAAGGATGAGAGGAAGAGGAGAAGGATGAGTAGGAAGAGGAGAAGGATGAGTAGGAAGAGGAGAAGGATGAGTAGGAAGAGGAGAAGGATGAGTAGGAAGAGGAGAAGGATGAGTAGGAAGAGGAGATGGATGAGTAGGAAGAGGAGATGGATGAGTAGGAAGAGGAGAAGGATGAGTAGGAAGAGGAGAAGGATGAGTAGGAAGAGGAGAAGGATGAGTAGGAAGAGGAGAAGGATGAGTAGGAAGAGGAGAAGGATGAGTAGGAAGAGGAGAAGGATGAGTAGGAAGAGGAGAAGGATGAGTAGGAAGAGGAGAAGGATGAGTAGGAAGAGGAGAAGGATGAGTAGGAAGAGGAGAAGGATGAGTAGGAAGAGGAGAAGGATGAGTAGGAAGAGGAGATGGATGAGTAGGAAGAGGAGATGGATGAGTAGGAAGAGGAGATGGATGAGTAGGAAGAGGAGAAGGATGAGTAGTAAGAGGAGAAGGATGAGTAGGAAGAGGAGAAGGATGAGTAGGAAGAGGAGAAGGATGAGTAGGAAGAGGAGAAGGATGAGTAGGAAGAGGAGAAGGATGAGTAGGAAGAGGAGAAGGATGAGTAGGAAGAGGAGAAGGATGAGTAGGAAGAGGAGAAGGATGAGTAGGAAGAGGAGAAGGATGAGTAGGAAGAGGAGAAGGATGAGTAGGAAGAGGTGAAAAATGAGTAGGAACAAGAGAAGGATGAGAAGGAAGATGAGAAGGATGAGTAGGAAGAGGAGTAGGACGAGAAGGATAGTAGGACGAGAAGGATGAGTAGG
The DNA here is from genome assembly GCA_009830355.1 of Cherax destructor. Lineage (NCBI taxonomy): Eukaryota > Metazoa > Arthropoda > Malacostraca > Decapoda > Parastacidae > Cherax > Cherax destructor. Next base: position 49,058 of record WNWK01011166.1, on the reverse strand, counting down.
AAGAGGAGAAGGATGAGTAGGAAGAGGAGAAGGATGAGTAGGAAGAGGAGAAGGATGAGTAGGAAGAGGAGAAGGCTGAGTAGGAAGAGGAGAAGGATGAGTAGGAAGAGGAGAAGGATGCGTAGGAAGAGAAGAAGGATGGTAGGAAGAGGAGAAGATGAGTAGGAAGAGGAGAGGATGAGTAGGAAGAGGAGAGGATGAGTAGGAAGAGGAGAGGATGAGTAGGAAGAGGAGAGTGATGAGTAGGAAGAGGAGAGGATGAGTAGGAAGAGGAGAGGATGAGTAGGAAGAGGAGAGGATGAGTAGGAAGAGGAGAGGATGAGTAGGAAGAGGAGAAGGATGAGTAGGAAGAGGAGAAGGATGAGTAGGAAGAGGAGAAGGATGAGTAGGAAGAGGAGAGTGATGAGTAGGAAGAGGAGAGTGATGAGTAGGAAGAGGAGAGTGATGAGTAGGAAGAGGAGAGTGATGAGTAGGAAGAGGAGAGTGATGAGTAGGAAGAGGAGAGTGATGAGTAGGAAGAGGAGAGGATGAGTAGGAAGAGGAGAGGATGAGTAGGAAGAGGAGAAGGATGAGTAGGAAGAGGAGAGGATGAGTAGGGAGAGGAGAGTGATGAGTAGGGAGAGGAGAATGATGAGTAGGGAGAGGAGAATGATGAGTAGGAAGAGGAGAATGATGAGTAGGAAGAGGATAATGATGAGTAGGAAGAGGATAATGATGAGTAGGAAGAGGAGAATGATGAGTAGGAAGAGGAGAATGATGAGTAGGAAGAGGAGAATGATGAGTAGGAAGAGGAGAATGATGAGTAGGAAGAGGAGAATGATGAGTAGGAAGAGGAGAAGGATGAGTAGGAAGAGGAGAAGGATGAGTAGGAAGAGGAGAAGGATGAGTAGGAAGAGGAGAAGGATGAGTAGGAAGAGGAGAAGGATGAGTATGAAGAGAAGAATGAGTAGGAAGAGGAGGAGAATGAGTAGGAAGAGGAGAAGGATAAGTAGGAAGAGGAGGATGAGTAAGAAGAGGAGATGTATAATAATAACATCTTTATTTCTACAAGTACATATACAAGGTATACTGTCATAGCTGACATCAATGACATACTACTATATAGAAAGCCGCTTGTTATACTGAGAATTCCCGCAAATTAGATCAGTTTTGTCCCAGGATGCGACTCACACCCGGTGTAAGGAACAAGCCCAATGTTTCTACCCTCGCCGGGAATCGAACCCGCACCTCACCGTGTGAAGCCAGAGCTTTAGCTACCAGGCTAAAGTAAGAAGAGGAGGTGGATGAGTAAGAAAAGGAGATGGAGGAATAAGAAGATGAGATGGAGGAATAAGAAGATGAGATGGAGGAATAAGAATATGAGATGGAGGAATAAGAAGATGAGATGGAGGAATGAGAAGATGAGATGGAGGAATGAGAAGATGAGATGGAGGAATAGAGAAGATGAGATGGAGGGAATAAGAAGATGAGATGGAGGAATAGAGAAGATGAGATGGAGGAATAAGAAGATGAGATGGAGGAATAAGAAGATGAGATGGAGGAATAAGAAGATGAGATGGAGGAATAAGAAGATGAGATGGAGGAATAAGAGATGAGATGGAGGAATAAGAAGATGAGATGGAGGAATAAGAAGATGAGATGGAGGAATAAGAAGATGAGATGGAGGAATAAGAAGATGAGATGGAGGAATAAGAAGATGAGATGGAGGAATAAGAAGATGAGATGGAGGAATAAGAAGATGAGATGGAGGAATAAGAAGATGAGATGGAGGAATAAGAAGATGAGATGGAGGAATAGAAGATGAGATGGAGGAATAGAAGATGAGATGGAGGAATAAGAAGATGAGATGGAGGAATAAGAAGATGAGATGGAGGAATAAGAAGATGAGATGGAGGAATAAGAAGATGAGATGGAGGAATAAGAAGATGAGATGGAGGAATAAGAAGATGAGATGGAGGAATAAGAAGATGAGATGGAGAAATAAGAAGATGAGGTGGAGGAATAAGAAGATGAGATGGAGGAATAAGAAGATGAGGTGGAGGAATAAGAAGATGAGGTGGAGGAATAAGAAGATGAGATGGAGGAATAAGAAGATGAGATGGAGGAATAAGAAGATGAGATGGAAGAGAGAAAAAGAAAATGGAGAGGGGAAAGCACAGTGTGACTAGTGTCTGAAAAGTCCGCTGCACTACCAAGAACTATGTGGTGTTCGTGCCCAGCAAGCCAACCAGAATTACTTGTCGGTGTTCATGAAGAACGATATACACTCCTGCACATTACCTCAGACACCACCGAGAGCCTCAATTCCTAGTTTTCTTGTGCTTATCTCAAAAAAATATATATATATACATTTCCCTAATTGTCATACATAATGAGGAATAAGTGAACTAATTATCTTGCATACTAAAGTAACTTTTAGCTACATTTTGAGAATATAATCCTCACTGGAGCTCACAGTGCTCTACAAACTTTGAACATTGCCGCCTCGCAAAGGAAATTACCAGACCACATTTCTCAACATAACTCGCATATTTCTGCGACAACGTCAAACTTGGGCGGTGTATGCAATGTTGCCAGCCCTGCTGGGCTTGCTGGGCCCGTTGTTCTGGTGGTGGTGTTGTTGTGGGTCCGTAGCTCTGGTATTGGTGTTGTGGGTCCGTGGCTCTGATGGTGTTGTTGTGGTTCCTTGGCTCTGATGGTGTTGTTGTGGGTCCGTAGCTCTGGTATTGGTGTTGTGGGTTCGTGGCTCTGGTGGTGGTGTTGTGGGTCCGTGGCTCTGGTGGTGGTGTTGTGGGTCCGTGGCTCTAATGGTGGTGTTATGTGTCCGTGGCTCTGATGGTGGTGTTGTGGGTCCGTGGCTCTGGTGGTGGTGTTGTGGGTTCGTGGCTCTGGTGGTGGTGTTGTGGGTCCGTGGCTCTGGTGGTGGTGTTGTGGGTCCATGGCTCTTGTCCTGTTGTTGTGGGTCCGATTCTCTGGTCTTGCTGTTGTGGGTTCGTGGGTCTGGTCTTGCTGTTGTGGGTCCATGGCTCTAGTCTTGCTGTTGTGGGTCCATGGCTCTAGTCTTGCTGTTGTGGGTCCATCGTTCTAGTCTTGCTGTTGTGGGTTCGTGACTCTGGTCTTGCCTTTGTGAGTCCATGGCTCTGGTCTTGCTATTGTGGGTTCATGGCTCTGGTCTTGCTAGTGTGGGTTCGTGGTTCTGGTCTTGCTCTTGTGGATTCGTGGCTCTGGCCTTATGGTGTGTGTCCATGGCTCTGGTCTTGCTGGTGTGGGTCCATGGATTTAGTCTTGCTGTTGTGGGTTCGTGGCTTTGGTTTTGCTGTTGAGGGTTCGTGGCTCTGGTCTTGCTGGCGTGTGTTCGTGGCCCTGGTCTTGCTGGCTTGTGTTCGTGGCCCTGGTCTTGCTGGTGTGGGTCCATGGCTTTAGTCTTGCTGTTGTGGGTTCGTGGCTTTGGTTTTGCTGTTGAGGGTTCGTGGCTCTGGTCTTGCTGGTATGTGTTCGTGGCCCTGGTCTTGCTGGTGTGGGTCCATGGCTTTAGTCTTGCTTTTGTGGGTTCGTGGCTTTGGTCTTGCTATTGTGGATTCGTGGCTCTGGCCTTATGTTGTGTGTCCATGGCTCTGGTCTTGCTGGTGTGGGTCCATGGATTTAGTCTTGCTGTTGTGAGTTCGTGGCTTTGGTTTGCTGTTGAGGGCTCGTGGCTCTGGCCTTATGGTGTGTGTCCATGGCTCTGGTCTTGCTGGTGTGGGTCCATGGATTTAGTCTTGCTGTTGTGAGTTCGTGGCTTTGGTTTTGCTGTTGAGGGCTCGTGGCTCTGGCCTTATGGTGTGTGTCCATGGCTCTGGTCTTGCTGGTGTGGGTCCATGGATTTAGTCTTGCTGTTGTGGGTTCGTGGCTCTGGTCTTGCTGGCGTGTGTTCGTGGCCCTGGTCTTGCTGGTGTGGGTCCATGGCTTTAGTCTTGCTGTTGTGGGTTAGTGGCTCTGGTCTTGCTATTGTGGGTCCTTGGGTCTGGTCTTCTTGTGGGTTCGTGGCTCTGGTCTTGCTGGCGTGTGTTCGTGGGCCTGGTCTTGCTGGTGTGGGTCCATGGCTTTAGTCTTGCTGTTGTGGGTTCGTGGCTCTGGTCTTGCTATTGTGGGTCCTTGGGTCTGGTCTTGGTGTTGTGGGTTCGTGGCTCTTATTGTTGTGGGTTCATCACAGGATTGGGTTGTGTTGTTGTAGGTTCAAATTACGGGTCTTCATCTTTGGATCTGTGGCTCAAGTCTCCTAAGGAAGAAGGAGGAAGACAAGGAGGAAAACACAAGTCTTGTGAATCTAACATGTCTGCTTTCCAGCTTAGTCTGCTGTGTCATAACTTTGTGTGTGTGAGCGAGTGTGCGCGTGCGTGCGTGCGTGCGCGTATAGTTTGGGTGTGTAGATACTAGTTGTCAAAGGCAAGTGTCAATAAGCATTTGACCTTTTTGTGTGTTTTTTGTGTGCGTAGTTACTAGTTGTCAAAGGCAAGTGTCGATAAACATTTGGCGTGTTGTGTGTGTGTTTCTCTTGTAGCTCGGATATAAAACATTCTGCTCACAACCCTCTCAAGGTAGGATCGACTTCCAGCCTTGGCGAAAAGAATAAGAGAATTCTTCATACACTGGCTGCCTGGTTCACCTAGCAAGATAAAAGTACCTAGGTGTCAGGCGACAGATGTGGGTCACATCCTGGGAAAAGAGACAGGGAGGACATCGTGCATAGGTAGGACAGGGTGGAGGTAAATAGGGAGATGCAGAACAAGTTGGACGTATATCCTAGATAGAGTTCCGCCTTGAAATGAACATTGGTAGGATAACCAGTAAATAAATCTATAAAAAAACATGGACACAATATTAAAACCTCGTCAGTACAGAAAATAATTTATTTGCGATGACGTACATACATACACAGTCCTTTTCTGTTCACTGAGTGGCCTAAACGATTCACTCGAGACAACTTATTACTAGGTAGTCAAGCTCGAGACAGACCCGTCGGCCTCAGTTTTTAATGGGCAGTGAATATTCCCTTCAAAAGAGTAGCATTTAACTCCTAATATGAAATAAAAAGCATATTTTTGGCGAGATATTACGAGGAGGATGTTTGTATCATGATATCCAAAACAGGTTACCTCTGACAACATATACTGTGCAGTACATATGTGGCAAGGTATCGAACAGTATTTCTGTAGAAAGATGCACTAAGCAACGGTACTAGAGGATGATAGATCAAGAAGGATATCTGTGACAAAATATCCTAAGCAGAATATCTGACAATCTATCCTGAACAGGATATATGGATAAGATATCGCAAGCAGGGTATCTGTGGCAGACCATTACGAGCAAGATATTTGTTACACGATATTCCTAGCAGAATATCCGTGGACAATAATTTGAAGCTGAATTTGTGTGTTGAAATATACTAGAATCAGGATATCCGTGTCAAAACAGACCGAGCAGGATGTATGTGGAATAAATATCACGATCAGAGTATCTGTAGCAAGATATTCCAAGCAGGATATCTGTAACAAGATATTCCAAGCAGGATATTTGTTGCAAGATATTCCAAGCAGGATATCTGTTGCAAGATATTCCAAGCAGGATATCTGTTGCAAGATATTCCAAGTAGGATATCTGTGGCAAGATATTCCAAGCAGGATATCTGTGACAAGATATTCCAAGCAGGATATCTGTTGCAAGATATTCCAAGCAGGATATCTGTTGCAAGATATTCCAAGCAGGATATTTGTTGCAAGATATTCCAAGCAGGATATCTGTGACAAGATATTCCAAGCAGGATATCTGTGACAAGATATTCCAAGCAGGATATCTGTGACAAGATATTCCAAGCAGGATATCTGTTGCAAGATATTCCAAGCAGGATATTTGTGACAAAATATTCCAAGCAGGATATCTGTGACAAGATATTCCAAGCAGGATATATGTGGCAAGAAATTCCAAGCAAGATATCTGTTCTCTCGTTTGTTTACTTCCTTGACGTTTGCTATTACCTCCTATAAACGCTCACTCTTCAAAGCCCATAAAGCTGCGCTCAAGTTAGTATTACTGTGTAAGTGCCTAACTGAACAGGTTCTTCCGAAATCCCTTCTGCAGAACAGGCTGGTCAGGCTGACTACTACACCTTTTGATTAGCTGCACAGGTTAGTGCTCACTAAAAATATTGAACTAATACGACATGAAAAGAAGAAGCTTTGTATAGAAATGAGAAGAGCCAAGACAGTATTTTTTAATGAGATTCCCCCAGACTGGCATGACCACTTGATTATATTTACAGTGAGCTTAGAAGAGTCAGAGAGAACACCGAACGCATGGCTACGAGGAAGTTGAAGAATCTCATAGCATAGAGTGGTTGGACCACACATGCAAATCCGGAGTTTATGAAGCTGTCTAGCAAAGAATTAAGTAGTGACCAACAGGCAGCACTAGGGTCTGGAATAAGCTTCGCGCCAACAGCTAAGGATGTTAATTATGTAAACCTCGCAAAATCGTTCTGCATGCTAAAGAAACATGGTGACCTGACGCCTGATATATTTAATATTTGTAAAAAGATGGTATATGGGACTTTACTCCGTCCTGTTTTCCCAACTGCCCATTAAGATTCACAAAAACATACAAAGAGCTCAGTAAAGATCAGACCTTGCATCTCTCGAGAAGGGATAAATCTAATTTAGTTGCTATTATGAATGAATACTTAGATTATATAAACCATTTATCGAGTGATAATTAAACGTACGAACCGCTCGTTAGGAACCCCACTGACCAAGTCAATAGACATTTTAATAAACGCCTTAAAACGTTATTGAAGGGGAATGATGAATTAATTAAGCACCTGTCAGTTAGGTAGGCAACTCTACCATATCTTTGTGGGTTGATGAAGGCTCATAAACCAGGAAACCCAGTTCGTGCTATTATAAATTCAGTTGGCTCAGCAGCATATTACCTATTTAAATGGTTTGTTAAACTTCTAACTCCGATGGTTAGTAGGATCTCGGATGCACACAATACAAATAATGTTGACCTTACTGAAAGGATCCAGAAATTAAATGTTTCACACGACTTTACCCTTGTGAGTTTTGATGTGTCTGCCCTGTTTATCAGAGTCCCTGACTTGTTTACATACCCTGAAGAGGAACTAGAAAACTTCTTTTTGCCCTACCCCTCGAATGTAATTATTGAACTGAATAAACTTTGTGTTACTGATTGCAAGTTTATGTTCTAAGGCAAATACTATGCTCGTAAACAAGGCATGGTCACGGGGAATCCCCTCAGCCCCTTACTCAGCAACATCTGTATGGACTTCTATGAGACTAGACTCCTTAAAGATATTCTCCCAAATAAAGCTAGGTGGTTCAGATACATAGACGATGTTCTTTGCCTTTGGCCTAGGTATCACAACATTGATGAATTCCTGCCTAGACTCAATGGTATGGTACCTTCCATTAAGTAAACAACAGAGCATGAAATAAACAACACCCTACCTTTCTAGATGTTTTAATCCATCCATCAAATTTACAGTTTACAGGAAGTCCATCAATGTGTCGTCATACATTCTTTATTATTCCAGTTATAAATCTACGGTTAACACGAGTTTTCCTTACAATGCTCCTGAGAGCTTTGTGTATCTAAAGTCCTGAGTATTTAGAAGATGAAATAAAAAAATATTTATCATAGCACAAAAGTAAGATATACCAGGGATTTTGTTGAGAAGGCCCTAATAATATATATATATATAAATATATCAATAACTACACTGCACTAGCCAGGGGTCGAACCCATGATGCTTTGGCCCGCCTCATGATGAGCGAAAACACAATAAGATATATATATATATATATATATATATATATATATATATATATATATATATATATATATATATATATATATTATTAAGCAAAATATAGCAAATCAAACGATACAAGATGCAAAACAACCACAGGGGGAGTAGAATGATAGCTCTAGGCCTTTCGTGTTGCAATCAATACATCATCAGGAGCTTGCAAAATTGCAGAAAAGAGGAGGAGTTCTAGCAAATAACGTTCCCAGAGGAACTCCTTTACTGGAGTGAGAGAATAGTGTAGGGAGAGGGAAAGGAGACTACCGGAAATGACCACAGGTACTCAAGGCCAACGTGTCCATTTATATTACAAGAGAAAACGGTCCAGTATATAGAGGGACTTCTACAAGTTATGCAAAGAAAAAGGGGCTCATTAAAATAAATAAACGCATTTAAAGGAGCATCTGCAATAACAAGGAAACCGGTCACAGATATTCATCCCACATAATTCTGAGGCAAACTCTGGTTCAACCTTCAGAAACTGCAGGTAAAAATATATGCCCTAATTCCTCAGTGTGGCATTACAGTTAAGGCAGTCTGATGCATTCGTATAAGAGCCCAATTTTAAACTGTGTACTATTGCCACTACTAAATACGCATCTAATTTGAACAGCCCATTACTGATATTGGATAAAGCCTGCCTATCATGCTTAATAATTGCCGATTCTACAATAGTACTTTCGACTCCTGTGTTATACGTATCGAATAACGGTGCTGGGACATTCTCACCGCCAATGATTTTCCAGTTTGTCCGAAATAGGAGAGACTGCAACCATTGCAACCAACTCTGTAAACACCACCAACACATTGTTGGGGTGCAATCTTTAACTGGATGCTTCTAACAGTCCGTGAATTTTTAAATGTCGTGTCGAATAGGTAAAACTGGACAGTTAGCAAGAACTCATTTAAAATTAAGTCCTTTCTAAAATTTTATCTTATACTTTTAAAGATATATATTTTTTCATTTATGTTAATGCAAAAATTCATAATTTGTACCAACAGAACCTTATAAAAATTACCACACCTTATTATGTCTTGCGCAGTTTAATTTAGCCTAATTCAACTAAATATCTTTCAGATAAGTTTACAATAATATAATAATAAGGAAACACAAAGAAATATTTTTTTTTCGTTAGGGTCAGAATGATTTTCGCTAAATTATTGAATACACAAATTTTCGCTTGCCTTATTCGGCAAGAAGAGCGTTGCTATTTAAGCCAAAATCGCAAGTTTTACCTATTCGGCACAACACACACACACACACACACACACACACACACACACACACACACACACACACACACACACACACACACACACACACACACACATACACACACACACTCACCCATTCATTCTTACCACATTACCAGCATTACCATCAAGGTGCCTAGAGACCATCATTTGTGTTTCTGGAATTTGATGGTCATTGAAGTAAACATTCCATAACAATGGCCCAAACTCACTTCCCTGTGGAACACTTGCATCTATAAGATGTCTTGCTGACATCTTGAATATAATCACTGAGGAGACAGTGTAGAGTCTGCAGTTTCCAGTGCTTGCATTTTTGACAAGAGTCCCTGGTGCCATACTAGGTCAAAAGCACCAGCAGTGTTCAGTGCTACTACACAGCTGACGTTCGATTCATCCAGTGTCTGGTGTCACTTAATGACACCTCTGTCTCTGACTCCTTATCTGTTTCTGTGTGGGTCTGTCTCTGTCTTTCTTTGTGTTTGTGCCTGTCTGTCTGTCTATCTGGTTCTGTCTATCTGTCTTTGTCTGTCTGTCTGTCTCCCTCTCCCTCTCTCCAACCCCTCCCTCTCCCTTCTCAGGTTTCCACAGCCAAATCTCACACCATCTGACTGTGTCGTGGTTTAGCCTGAATCCCGTCAAAGCCTTCATAAATTCTGTCGTCCTCAGCGCTGTGATTCATGTAGGTTTAGTTCTAGTTTCAAAATACATCAATAATAACCTCTAACGACCTAAATGCAGCATTTTGAACAGAGAAGCACTAATCAATTAATAGTCATTCATGGTAAAGGGAATAGAAGTGAATCAGTTTTCGTAATTAGGGTTGCTCCTGTTTCTTTGATCAAGAGCTCCTCAGCGGCATCAAGGCACCATGGTGGAATGTTAAGAGTTCTCCACCCATAATACGTTAGCTCTCTCTCTCTCTCTCTCTCTCTCTCTATCTATCTATATCGTCCTTAAAGTATCTATTTTCCCATACTCTTCGTCTCCTTTATTTCCACGTGAGGGAGTGAATGATAGTCTGCCGAAATCCTGTCTAGCGTGAGTGGTGTTAACTCTCCCTCTTGCTTCCTCATTCTCCCTCTCCCTCCTTCCAACCTCCTTCTTCATTCCCTCCCTACCCCCCTCTCTCACCACATCACAACAAACCCATAAATATGAAATGAAAACTCGTCGACGTTTCCGTCAGTCCTGGACCATTATCAAGTCGACCAGTTCTTATTTTCAATTTGTGAGATTGTTGTGATATGTTTGTCACGGTACTGTGACTTTTATTCTTTTATTCCATTTCTTTCTTCTCTTCCCCATCTCTTTCTCTTTCTCCCACTCTCTCTTTCTTTTTGTCTGTCTCTCTCTCTGTGTATCTGTCTCTCTCTCTGTGTATCTGTCTCTCTCTCTGTGTCTCTGTCTCTCTCTCTGTGTCTCTGTCTCTCTCTCTGTGTCTCTGTCTCTCTCTGTGTCTCTGCTCTCTCTCTGTGTCTCTGTCTCTCTCTGTGTCTCTGTCTCTCTCTCTGTGTCTCTGTTCTCTCTCTGTGTCTCTGTATCTCTCTCTGTGTGTCTGTCTCTCTCTCTGTGTCTCTGTCTCTCTCTCTGTGTCTCTCTCTGTGTCTCTGTCTCTCTCTCTGTGTCTCTGTCTCTCTCTCTGTGTCTCTGTCTCTCTCTGTGTCTCTGTCTCTCTCTCTGTGTCTCTGTCTCTCTCTCTGTGTCTCTGTCTCTCTCTCTGTGTCTCTGTCTCTCTCTCTGTGTCTCTGTCTCTCTCTCTGTGTCTCTGTCTCTCTCTCTGTGTCTCTGTCTCTCTCTCTGTGTCTCTGTCTCTCTCTCTCTGTGTCTCTGTCTCTCTCTCTCTGTGTCTCTGTCTCTCTCTCTGTGTCTCTGTCTCTCTCTCTGTGTCTCTGTCTCTCTCTCTGTGTCTCTGTCTCTCTCTCTGTGTCTCTGTCTCTCTCTCTGTGTCTCTGTCTCTCTCTGTGTCTCTGTCTCTCTCTGTGTCTCTGTCTCTCTCTGTGTCTCTGTCTCTCTCTCTGTGTCTCTCTCTCTCTCTCTCTGTGTCTGTCTCTCTCTCTCTCTGTGTCTCTCTCTCTCTCTCTCTCTCTCTCTCTCTCTCTCTCTCTCTCTCTCTCTCTCTCTCTCTCTCTCTCTCTCTCTCTCTCTCTCCCTCCCTCCCTCCCTCCCTCCCTCAGCTGTAGCTGTCTTCATGCTTGACCCATCTCTACCAGTTTATTTGCTGAAATAGGAATAGGATGACGTGAAACAGAAATATCTGAGTGCGTGAGAGTCGCTGGTTGCTACCCAACCCAGTTCACATTGACCATCCGAGACCTCTGTGAGTTTTAACACTTAACCCTAGGTCTTTCAGTACTAGTCATCAATTTGCATACACCTCGACACTTGAAGGCAGTTTATAATATAATGTATTGAACATTGATTATTAAGCTTCACATGTTGCGGCTGTCTTAAGTATCCTAGGTGGCCAATTTGAGGGGGAACTAATTCAGTTTGTGTGATGCGGGTCGGGGTAATGGTGCCTTGTGGGACGGGTACCTACTTGCCCTTGTGTCGATAACATATTTTGCTATGTATTTTTTAAGTATTCTTTATATAAATGCCTAGAAATACTAAGCAAGTACGTAAAAAAGTTCAAGACTATAACCCATTTTTTACCGTCAGTAATATAAAATAATTCATACACGTCTTTTAAAAAAATATAAAGTTGCGTAGACGGGTCAGAAGCGAAATAATAAAAAAATAATTACAATTAGTATACTAAATATAATATTATAATAATTAGTTATAATAATATGAAGCAACAACAACAGTAGTAACAACAGAGTTGTTAACGGCTGCACTCTTTAATAGCTGATTCATCTTGTGAAATCGATGAAAGTTTTCTTAGATTTAGGCAGTTTAGGAACAAATTTTGTTGGATTCTATGCAATAACTGGAGAAATCATCTTTTGACCAGCATTAAACTCATACTGCCTATGTGTTTCCTCAAAGGAAACTTGGTCTTGATTTGAGGTTGTGTTAGTTTTTATAAGCCAATTTTATTAAACAAATTTCTTTCTGTGAGTAAACTTTAGAATTTCTTCTGATTAGGTATAAGTCAGTGTTTGACTTTATTGGGTTTTTCCAAATTGAAATTTAGATAATATATTTTATATCAAAAGTGTCTATTACATCTGTATGCTTTTTGTCATGGAGGATATTTGGAAAAATAAAACAGTCACATCCGATTATCTTTAACTCTTCCATACTCATAACTTGGGGCTTCAACCTTGTTGTGCTTGTGTATTTTAGCATATTGATATTTTTGGTGACTTTGAAAGGTTGGAATTAGAATTGGGCTATGTATACAATGATTTACCATTTTTATTGAAGAAATTACATACGTATAACTTTTGAATGCCTTTTCTGAATGCTTTCAATTTTTCAGAGCTAATCTTTAGCTGCATTACAATCTTATGCCACACTATGTACTATTACAGTTGTGTGTAATGAGGCACAGGCGACTGAAGTTATGCAATACGAGGATATATTTCTAAGATCGCACAAAGACTGAAATACATCTATCTTAGTCGTCTGTTAATAATGTGTCACAGAATCATTTGAGGGGGAACTAACGGCTGAAATAAATGTCATGGGTTTGTACCTAAGAGGAAAGTTAAAGGTGCAGTTGTTAAACATCTGAGAGAAAGGGAAGGTAATTGTTAGTTCTACATGGTTAAATATACTACGCATGCCCCTTGCACTACCACACATTTTAGAAATTAGTAAAATCATATTAATTGGTGTATTTGAGTAGTATATAAATTATCTTAAAATATAACAAGTGATGCTCAATAATAACCCACATGCAGACAGAACCCCACATGAATTATTGGTCTGTATATTTCGATCACCTTCTGGGATCCTCTTCACCACTGACAACTGCTCATTATACTTTAGTTATCCATAAAAAGTGATCAATGCCAAATACGTTACAGGGTTAAACCGTTCTAATTTAATTTCCGGTGAAAATGATAATCCTATACTAGTGTGTGGGAGGGAGACTGAAACATTTTTTTTTTCCACTTACATGATACGTTCTGAAGAGCATGTTTAATGTGCGTATAATTGATATTTCTAAATATAGGCCTTCTTATTGTGACAGAGTTTAAAAATGTTCTTGCAAGGATTAGTTGGCTCACTGATTGAATACACAGTGTTATATATAGTATATATATATATGTTGTACCGAATATGTACTGTGTAAAACTGGTCAATTAGCAAGAACTCATTTAAAATTTAGTCCTTTCTAAAATTTTATCTTATACGTTTAAAGATATATATTTTTTTCATTTACGTTAATGTAAAAATTAATAAGTTTGTACCAAAAAAACTTAGGAAACTTACGTAACCTTAATATAACAAGCGTAATTTAATTTAGCCTAATCCAACTAAATATATTTTAGATTAGTTCACAATAATTTATTAATAAACAAAGACAATTAAATATATTTATTTCGTTAGGTTCAGAATGATTTTTGCAAAATTATTCCATACACAAATTTTCGCTTGCTCGGCAAGTTTTACCTATTTGGCACGATAGACACACACACACACACACACACACACACACACACACAATATTAATCATTCGTCCCAATCGTTCCCGAGAATTCATTTTCTTTAGCCAATCAAAATCCAGTTTCCTCCCTCGTCCGACCTTCCCCCTTACCCAACTTCAATATCCGTCTACAGGAATTTGTAATTAAAAAAAGGAAACGGAGATGTTTGAAAAATTGTTTACATTCAATATTTAATTTTGTGTCCTTTTTCTTTCTTTTAAATTAATTCTCCTCTTCCAATTGACATAAAACTCACCCGATTAAGCAAAGCAAATCCTTCATTCAGTATTTCATTTTCATTTTTTTTACTAAGATTCTACTGTTGGTGTCCTTGATAATATCCAGAGCTCTGTCTTATCTTGTAATGTTATTTATATTTGATTTAGATCGATTTATGATCAGGAGCACAGTCTTAACTTGTATGACTTTTACATGTTCAGGAACACAGCTGAACTAATGACCTATGGTAGATCAAGAACACCGTCTTATATATTATGTGATTATTCTTTAACTCGGAATCAAGTTGCAACTTACGATGTAACTTGTATATGACAATTTATACCGATCGACATGAAAAAAACGACTTGTGAATAACATTGAAATTTTATAAAAAAAAATGTATTCAAATATCCTAAAGTTACCGAGGTCCATATTATACAATACTCAAACATAAACAGAGGTTGAACACTTACTAGTTGGTTACAATTGATAAATCTGTTTGATATTTTTTTTGTTTAATCGAAGATAGAATGAAAGGTGCTAAGCTTACAAAAATATAATAAGAGTTTATAATTTATTAAAAAAAAAATACTATGTAGATTTATCAACTTCAAACAATATTTCAAAGTAATATTAATCCTCATGAAAATGCTACTAAAAGCAACACTAGTAAGAGTATTACTGCCAAACCTATAATAGTGGTAATAACACAAATAAGAATAATACTAAAATTACATATATACTATCAACAATATCTAGATTGCATTCTTCTATGCGAACCGAATGAGGCATCCCACGTCTCCTACAACGTTAGCCCTAAGGTATTAACAAATATCACACACATATCAATGCATATAACTTGGACCAACACAGTACCATAACAATCCGAACTTTACTCTAAGTAATATACTCCAGTATGGAATGTTTGAAGGCAATCAAAAATAACATTCTTAACTTATCGCACCAAAACCCAAAACATTCTAGAAGAGAAAATAACGTCGAAAAAGATTATAGGTCTCGATAAAAACAGAATAACAGCTGTATGAAATTTTCTGTGAAAATCATACCATTTGTTCCATCATTTCCTTGAAGGAAATAGAGGACCGAGCTGGCTGAGGTAGGTCTACTTGATCTCTTTTCAAGGAAATGTAGCGACCCTTCCCTTCCCTCAAATAACGTTTCTTCCCTATTTCCCTCATGCTGTATAACCCCTTAAAGGCTAATTCTTTTCCAGTAATGTTAATTAGAATAATTCTAGATGATTCAAATCTTTCTACGACCAGCCTGACTTCACAAAACTCTCTTACTCTCACCACAGACCAGCCCTGTCACTCTCACCACAGACCATCTCTCTCACTCTCACCACAGACCAGCCCTGTCACTCTCACCACAGACCATCTCTCTCACACTCACCACAGACCAGCCCTGTCACTCTCACCACAGACCATCTCTCTCACTCTCACCACAGACCAGCCCTGTCACTCTCACCACAGACCATCTCTCTTACTCTCACCACTGACCAGCACTGTCACCCTCACCCCAGACCATTCCTCTTACTCTCACCACAGACCATCCCTCTTACTCTCACCACAGACCAGCCCTGTCACTCTCACCACAGACCAGCCCAATCACTCTCACCTCAGACCAGCCTTGTCACTCTCACTACAGACCATCCCTCCTCTCACCACAGACCAGCCCTGTCACTCACCACAGACCAGCCCTCTTACTCTCACGACAGACCAGCCCTGTCACTCTCACTACAGACCAGCCCAGTCACTCCCACCTGAGACCAGCCCTCTTACTTTCACCACAGACCAGCCCTCTTACTCTCATCACAGACCAGCCCTGTCACTCTCACCACAGACCATTTTTCTTACTCTCACCACAGACCAGCCCTGTCATTCTCACCACAGACCAGCCCCGTCACTCTCACTACGGACCATCCCTCCTACTCTCACCACAGACCAGCCCTGTCACTCACCACAGACCAGTCCTCTTACTCTCACCACAGACCACCCCTCTTACTTTCACCACAGACCAGCCCCCTTACTCTCACCACAGACCAGCCCTCTTACTCTCACCACAGACCAGCCCTCTTACTCTCACAACAGACCAGCCCTCTTACTCTCACAACAGACCAGCCCTCTTACTCTCACAACAGACCAGCCCTCTTACTCTCACAACAGACCAGCCCTCTTACTCTCACCACAGACCAGCCCTCTTATACTCTCACCACAGACCAGCCCTCTTATACTCTCACCACAGACCAGCCCTCTTCTCTACACAGACCAGCCTCTTCTCACAACAGACCAGCCCTCTTACTCTCACAACAGACCAGCCCTCTTACTCTCACCACAGACAAGTTCTTCTACCTACACCTACCACAGATGTAATCTACTCCCTGGCCCATCCCTCCTACTCACACCGCAGACAAGTCCACTACCTACGTACACTTTATACAAGCCTGCCTCTTCACACCAAATACCAACCCTCTTAACAACACTTCAGACCAGCCATTCATACCCACACTATCGGTAAACGAATCCTCCTACCTACATTTAAGAAGAGTCCTACCCAAACAGACGAGTTATTACAACTTCAGGTTCTCAAGGCCTGTTATCCTGAGTGTAAAAGGGAGCTTGGAGCAAAGTAAACACAGTAGAAAACTTTGAATTGTATTTTCCTTCAAGTATGTATGTATATATATATATATATATATATATATATATATATATATATATATATATATATATATATATATATATATATATAGCTTTATACAAGTATGTACACTATATACAGCAGAGTAGTATTAGTGCACGCCACGGTAGTCAAGGCAAAACAGCAGCCAAGAGACAAGAGACAACTGTGCAGCACAGAGTGGAAATGACAATGGTAAACATGTGAGTGGAATCCACGTCACCTTTACAATTGCCAAATTCACATTATGATTGGCTGAACCTAGGTGCTGATCTGATGATCAAACCCTTAGCAACATGGTTCACTGGTTGGTGAGGCAGCCTAAATGGGTGTGTTAACATGCTCCGAATAAGGTGACGTACTCTTTGCATGCAACACCCCCACCCCAAGAGGGCTCAGGAATAGGCTTCCACCTCAAATGGGTAGAGTGCCACCATGGCACATTACAATAATGGGACCGCCTTTCACCTCAACCATCCCACTCATTAGATAAAGCTAAACTTTTCTCGAGACATAAAGTCCGGCTTTAAACTTTAGAGTGAGACAGCAGACGGTAGGGCTAACGTATGTCCAAGATATCTGCGGTCGGTAGCAGAATATCCCCTCACTAAAAATAAAAAGAGACAACAACCAGGACAGAATGGAAATGACAAAGGTAAACATATGAGTGGAATCCACGTCACCTTTACAATTGCAAGATCCACATTATGATTGGCATGGTAAAGAATAGGGATAGGATTACCGACACACATTTCATTGCTGGGGTACTGGTAAAGTAACTTAAACACCTTCGCCTCCTTTTCCTTATAAAACTATTTCACAGACTACTTTAAGTTGATTAGTAATGTTTAACAATATAATTTACATGTTACGAGTAATTAATAAGAAAACCAGCTTCAGTAGTAGTGAACAACTGCAAAACTGCGGTCTATAAACACTCTAGTTTAGGTGGTTGGAGGAACTGATGATAGCTTGGGCCAGGTCACTCGTCTTGCAGCTACGTTGAGCTCATATACAGCCAGCCACTGACTTAATGTCATTTTGAAGTTCTGCAATTTAATATTTTTCCCAGACAATGTCTGCCATAATTGGTGTGCGCCTTGCATCGTCCCGCAAAAAACCCGGTAATTATGATTTGTATTCACTGCCACGCCCCAGTATATGACTGAGCAATCATTAACTGTCACACCACCATGCTATCAAAAGTTAGGAAATGTCAGGTTCTAATATACGTTTGTGTGTATATATATATATATATATATATGTTGTGCCGATTAGGTAAAACTTGCGATTTTGGCTTAAATAGTAACGCTCTTCTTGCATATAAAACAAGCGAAAATTTGTGTATGTAATAATTTCGCAAAAATCATTCTGAACCTAACGAAAAAAAATTTTAATTGTGTTTGTTTATTATTAAATTATTGTAAAGGTATCTAAAATATATTTAGTTGGGTTAGGCTAAATTAAATTGCGCTTGTTATAATAAGGTTAGGTAAGTTTTTGAAGTTTCTTTTGGTACAAAATTATTAATTTTTACATTAACATAATTGAAAAAATATATATCTTTAAACGTATAAGATAAAATTTTAGAAAGGACTTAATTTTAAATGATTCTTTAATTGACCAGTTTACCTATTAGGCACGATATATATATATATATATATCCGATGATTCAAATTTTGAACGCTTGTGTACGACAATGTGAACCAGATTATAGGAACACCTGGCATATGCACGTGCCCTCTGATTAAGTTATTGAACCGTGTCCCAACATATATATATATATATATATATATATTATATATATTATATTATATATATATATATATATATATATATATATATATATATATATATATAAGTACAAATGCTTTATTAATAGAAAGAATACATTGACAGACACCACAAACATGAACATGATTACATTGGTAAAATATATCAAAGATTATGAATCTCTTCCAGCTCCTCCGAAGCCGGATGCGAGCCCAGTATGCAGCATGCATTTCCCCTCTGGATGGCCACGCTGAGGCGCTGGAACATGAAAGTGGCTGCCCTTGGGTCCCTGGTGGTGTCGATGAGTCTGGAACCCAGTTCTTTGAGGAAACGTGTTGCATTTTTTCCCCATGATCCCAAGGTCTCTGATCCCACTGGGACAAATTGATACTGTTGGCTTATGTCCCTGTACTTGCCGATCTTGTACTCCTCCCTGTGGTCAGCAGCTCCTCCCTGTCGCCCGACACTGTGATGGATGAAGGTGTCAGCCAGTGTCGACACACAAGTATAGTCCCATGCTAAGAGCTTGCCATTCTTCCAAGGATAGATGGTGATCCCGTCGGGGCAGTTTGCTTGGTTGTGGGTATTGTTGGCTGCTAGTGATCGGGTCTTTCTATCGGCTGGGCATCCAGCTGTAGCAAGGGTTCTCTTTATGAAGTCGTTGACTTCATTGTGTCTTGCATGCCAGCCCTTTGTTTTGGAACAGTTAAGACCATGTAGACCATATTGGTCGGCTTGCGCATTGCCGCAAATACACGTATATTTCGTGTGAACTGGGGCAGCAAGGCGCTCAGCCACTGCAATACAGAGGGTCTTAGGGTCGAGGCGTGTTCCCATGGCCGAATTGGGAACTGTTTGGAGGAAGTCCCCAGAGAGAAGTGCACTCACAGCTAGGAGACGGGCAGTCTCTCTGTCTGATGTTACAAATGTTGATGTTGGCAAGTATCTTTTCAGTGATGGGGCAATCCCAGCTTGACTGTTTGTAGGCCAGTTCTGCACTAGGTTTTGGTGTTGGAGCAGCAAGTCACCCATTCAGTGATGGCACTGGTGTAGTTAGGGTCCTGTATTCCTGCTGAATCACTGAGGTTGTCTGGAAGAATTTGTTTTATTAGCTCATTTGATGCTATGGAAGAGGATAAGAAGGCTGGTAGGGCAATCTGGGAGGATTTGCGTACTCCCAGCCCCCCAAGCTGTGTGTGTGTGTGTGTGTGTGTATGCTTGCCTGTGTAGGTATTCTTTTGTGTGCGTGTGAATGTGTGCGCATTTGTGTGTGCGCGTCTATATGTATTTATGTAAGTGTGTTTATAAAAGTATTTTGGTATTCTACTATAATAAAGTTTTCATCGTATTTCAGAAAGACTATGGTAGTTAAATATCACTGGATTTTGTTTTTTTTCAGGTGAGATTGTCGATCTTACAAGATGAATTACATGGCTGTCGTCACTCAATCTGGGTCTCATCAGACATTGGGATTTGTCAGACATCCCTGTGGTCTCACCTCACGCCACGTGAGTCATAATAGTGGAATCCCATCAGCTAACAACTGCTATATACGCCCTCCGCTTCCTGTTTGCCTTCTCTCAATTTATCACATGCATACAACAACACTGGGTTTTTGCTATGTCCAGAGATTCGAATAATAGCTATTACTCTTATAAATCGATGGAATATTGACATAAGATCCTATGAATGGAGGACCTGTGGGCTGCTGACGCATGCTAGGCAGGTCCTTCTCACCCCCTACCCTTCTCAAACATGTATACAGGTATTAGCGTTAGTGAAGCTACTTAGCACCTTGTTCCACTCATATACAGTCAGACTGCTGTACAAGTACTTTGTGTTTTTTCTTATGCATTTCGTATGTTATTTTTCTGGGATCGCGCCGCGGGGACGGTGACCTCCGGATGCGATTCTTAAAGTCAATATTTCAATTCTTGTTTTATTTGCTTTCATGAGCACTATTTCTCTCTTATTATAACTTTTTTTTCCTACTGAGTACCTAGATTCGAGTGGCTATGGGGAAGGGCGAGCGAAGAGTAAACTCATCAGTTTGTCATTTCGGATTTCCTGTTTGAGTGGTTCTGGGTAATACTCAGGAGGGAGGAGGACGTAGTTACTGGCGGGGATATATGTAAAAATCGAGAAAAAATGAAAAATAATTTAAGCTTACTGAATTTTTTCTAAAATCTGGTATTGGATAGTTTCGAACCTCAGCCCCAATGGCTTCGTTGTTATGCATTGATAAAAATATATTACCAGTGAAATTAATGACTAAAACAATAAGGAAAATCACATTGATTAAAATAACATAAAATAACAATATTAATAATAACATAAATATAATTTTCATCTTTATTATTATTATTATTAGTATTATTATTATTTTTTTAAGTGTATTATTAAGTGTATTATTAAGTGTATTATTAAAAATTAAAAAAAAAATTTTAATTATAAGGGGAAAAGAAAAAAAGAAAACAGTAAAATGTAAAGCTTAATTAGGACCACACAAGAGAAAATCGAGTTCACGTCAGGCCAGAGGGTGTCGTCTCCCTGAAGGCTGAGTTAGGAGGCGTTACTATTGTGTAGGTCGAGGCTGTGAGGTAGTTTAGAAGCTAACCTGGGAGTTCTGGTCCTCTAGGTCGTACTTAGTTCTGCCGACCGGTCTCCTTTTAACTTTATCCTGGCAAATTCTGTTCCTCTAGGCCCTTCCCTTTCCCATGTCCTTCATCCTTCTTAAATTCTCTCTCAATTTCTTTTCTTCACTTTCATTGTTTTAATTTTGTTTTGCGTACGCACAAAGTTGTACTAGCCAAGCTGTACTAGCCAAGCTGTACTAGCCAAGCTGTACTAGCCAAGCTTGTACTAGCCAAGCTTTACTAGCCAAGCTGTACTAGCCAAGCTGTACTCGCCAAACTGTACTCGCCAAGCTGTACTCAGAGAGTTGCATATACATTGATGTACTTACCAAGTTGTACTTACTGATCTGAGTTCAAGCTGTGTTTGCGGGGTCGAGTCTTAACTCCTGGGCCCGCTTCTTAACCTACGATCAAGGGGAATTATTAGTGTTTAGCTTTTTGCATTCTTTTGTACTCATTCATGAAACTGTAAAAAGCACATTTGCCTCCATCACATCCTCAGCCAACTTGTACCTCTTATTTACCACCCTAAGACTTATGAAGTGCTTCTTATTACTTACTATCATGAGGCCAAGACGCAGAATATTATATGTAATAACATTACGTTGAAGAAGAAAGAAAGTATATTATTATATGGAAGGAGAAGCGCTACAGCTGAAAGGGTCATACAATATGTTAGTAATGGGAGGTATTGAAGTTTGAACCAGAGAAGAAAAAAGGGAACTCCAATTTCATAGATCAAAATAACCAGCAACGAAGCACCTACCTTGAAGAAGGAACGTACGTACTAAAAACATTGATATGAAATATTATGAGAAGCAGGGCACGTGTGCCTCGGTGTTAACATGTTTACGAAATCCGAAGTCGTTCCAATACACATTTGGGAGCCCGTATTGGTCTCTTGGCGCCTTCAGGCCTCAGCTGACTGGAACGCTGCTCCCTGCTTGTACCATTACCCGCGCCTTCACAAAAATGCTGCCAATATCACTGTCAGTTTCGTCGCCAAAGCGGATGCCAATATTGTTCTTAATACAATAGTGGAACGGACAGTCGATGTAGCTGCCAACACAGTGGTCAAGAGCAGCAGCAGCAAAACTGTCACAAAATATCAATGTATTGTTAGTGTCTCTCTGCTATCATTTCAGTAGTATTACTACTTCTTGTGTCTTTTACAGATTGAATGTAGTGATATTATCTATTCTACTTTATACCATGGTCAACCACGGTATATACAATGTGAGAAATCACGAAAGCGCTTGGAAGTTCACCATTCTTTTCTCTTCACAGTGGTTATTCTGCATATTGTGATGTCACCTGTTTACTGTGATCTTATTGCAGCAAAATCAGAACAAGTAAACGAAACGGGAATATCCGAGCGAAAATCTTTGTCAGCAGCACTCGGTTAATTATTATACAAATAAAAATATAAGCGCTAAGCTCACATCATCGGCGAAAATTTAGTTATAAAATTGTTGATCTCATCCATATTTTTTTTTGTCGTATGCAAACTACAGGACGCAGTATTAATTTGCAGTAATTCCTCAGTTACGGTTCTTTATTATCTGACTGGTTGGTAAGCTTGGCTGTAAGAGTTTCTGTTTTACTCTTAGCTTACTGAGGCTCGAGCCTTACTAAGCTAACAACAATAAGTGGTCGGTTACACAGACTGTGGTGGTTGGGCCCTAATTGTTCAATCTTAGCACTAGGGTGATCAAACTCACTGTTCAACATTAGTAATATGATAGGTGAGCCCCAGAGTCTCATTAGAAGCAAAATGATGGTTAAGCCATATTATGCTTACAGCAAGAATATGTTTAATGCGTTAAAGTAATATGAGAGTGATTCCCCAATTGTTAGTTATATGACTTGAGTCGTCAATAGAGCGATTGTTCACCAATACACTCGTGAAACGATGAATATTTTATCTACCTTGAGGGTGTTTCGGGGTCAACGCCCCAGTGGCCCGGTCCGTGACCAGGCCTCGTAACGGATCAGAGCCTGATCAACCAGACTATTACTGTGGCCGCACGTAATCCCACGTACGAACCACATCCCGGCTGGTCATGTACTGACTTTAATATCAGTCCAGCACTAAGATAACACGTACGTATTATCTTAGTGTATTCATTTGGGGTATGTTGCACCGCCTTTTGCTTTCATAGGGAAGGCTTTGCAAGTGCAGATTTGGGACTACTCCCTCTAGGATTTTCCAGGTATAAATTATGATATGTCTTTCTTGCCTGCGACCTAAGGAGTGCGGTCAAGGGACTTCAACCGGTCCCAGTAATTGAGGTGCTTGACTGTACTTATATGTACAGTGATCTGCAATTTATCCTGCCATGAAAAGGGTGTTAGTGAACAGCAGTATTCCAGCCTAGACGGAACAACTCATTCAAAGATCATCATTGGTTTGGCATCCCTTGTTTAAAAGGTTTTCATTACCCATTTTATCATTTTCCAAGCAGCTGTGATAATGACAATGTTTTTATCTTTGAAAGTGAGATACTCTTCATTATCACTTCCATGTCCTTCACATGTTTTCTTTTCCATTGTGTTTTTTTTATTATCATGCCGAATAAGCTGAATAAGCGAGTTTGGCCTAAAAAGGTATGATATTTTCTGCTGAATAAACAGAGTGAACTTTTCTTTCCATAACTCTGTGAAATTCAATCAAATCGTAATGAATATTTATATATTATTGACTTTAATTAATATGAATACCGGAATACTTATTGCACAATGGGTAACACAGGAAGGCTCAATAACAAATAACTTAATTTCTTTGAAATTATAATGTCAATACTTGGACTGATGTGCTAGTTGCTGGTTGTCAAAGGCACTTGTCGATAGTGTGTGTGTGTGTTAGTTACCATTTTGTCCTAGGCACATGTCGATTAGACACTAGGCCTGTTGTGTGTGTGTGTGTGTGTGTGTGTGTGTGTGTACACTCTGTTGTACTCACCTAGTTGTGGTTGCATGGGTCGAGCATAGCTCCTGGCCCCGCCTCTTCACTGGCCGTACTGGGTCACTCTCCTGCGCATGAGCTTTATCATACCTCTTCTTAAAGCTGTGATGGAACCTGCCTCCACTACATCACTTCCCAAACTATTCCACTTCCTGCCCTACTCTGTGACTGAAGAAATACTTCTAACATCCCTGTGATTCATCTGAGTCTTCAACTTCCAACTGTGTCCCCTTGTTGCTGTGTCCCATCTTTGGAACATTCTTCTCTATCCAACCTTGTCAATTCCTCTCAGTATTTTATGTTATCATGTCCCCCTATCTCTCCTGTCCTCCAGTGTCGTCAGGTCGATTTCCTTAACCTCTCCTCGTAGGCCATACCCCTAGCTCCGGGACTAGTCTTGTTGCAAACCTTTGCACTTTCTCTAGTTTCTTTACTGCTTGGATAATGTGGGTTCCAAACTGGTGCTGCATACTCCAGTATGGGCCTAACATACACAGTGTACAGGGTCCTGAACGATTCTTATTAAGATGTCGGAATGCTGTTCTTAGGTTTGCTAGGCGCCCGTATGCTGCAGCAGTTATTTGGTTGATGTGCGCCTCAGGAGATGTGCCTGGTGTTATACTTCAAGATCTTTTTTCTTGATTGAGGTTTGTAGTCTCTGGCCCCCTAGACTGTACTTCGTCTGCGGTCTTCTTTGCCCTTCCCCAATCTTCATGACTTTGCACTTGGTGGGGTTGAATTCCAGGAGCCAATTGCTGGACCAGGCTTTCAGCCTGTTCAGGTCTCTTTGAAGTTCTGCCTGGTCCTCGTCCGATTGTGTGTGTGTGTGTGAGAGAGAGAGAAACGGGTAGGAAGAGAGTGGTAAGAGGGAGAGAGAGGTGGAAAGAGATAGAGAAGTGGAGAGAAAGAGGGATAAAGGAGGTGGGGTGGAGGTGTATAAAAAGAGAGGGAGAGGTGGAAAGAAAGAGTGGTAGAGCAAGAGAGAGTTGGAGGGAAAGAGTGGTAGAGCAAGAGAGAGTTGGAGAGAAAGAGTGGTAGAGCAAAGAGAGTTGGAGAGAAAGAGTGGTAGAGCAAGTGAGAGTTGGAGAGAAAGAGTGGTAGAGCAAGAGAGAGTTGGAGAGAAAGAGTGGTAGAGCAAGAGAGAGGTGGAGAGAAAGAGTGGTAGAGCAAGAGAGAGTTGGAGAGAAAGAGTGGTAGAGCAAGAGAGAGTGGAGAGAAAGTGGTAGAGCAAGAGAGAGTTGGAGAGAAAGAGGGTAAAGGAAAGGGGAGAGTTGGAGTTGTAAGGGGAGAGGGAGGGGGCGACAGGAGAGGATGGGTGGAGAAGAATGGGGTAGAGGAGAGAAAGGTGGAGGAGGGAGAGAAGAAGGGAAAGAGAAGGAGAGGAAGAGAAAAGGAGAGAGAGAGAGAGGTGTAGGGAAACGAGGGTAAGGCTAGAGAAAGTGAGAGGAGAGAGGTGGTGTGGTGGTGGGTGGTGTGTGTGTGTGTGTGTGTGTGGTGTGTGTGTGTGTGTGTGTGTGTGTGTGTGTGTGTGTGTGGTGTGTGTGTGTGTGTGTGTGTGTGTGTGTGTGTGTGTGTGTGTGTGTGTGGTGTGTGTGTGTGTGTGTGTGGTGTGTTGTGTGGTGTGTGTGTGTGTGTGGTGTGTGTGTGTGTGTGGTGTGTGTGTGTGTGTGTGTGTGTGTGTGTGGTGTGTGTGGTGTGTGTGTGTGTGTGGTGTGTGTGTGTGTGTGTGTGTGTGTGGTGTGTGTGTGTGTGTGTGTGTGTGTTGTGTGGTGTGTGTGTGTGTGGTGTGTGTGGTGTGAATGTTTGTGTGTGTGTGTGTGTTTACTCACCTAGTTGTACTCACCTAGTTGTGGTTGCAGGGGTCGATTCATAGCTCCTGGCCCCGCCTCTTCACTGGCCTCTACTGGGACACTCTCCCAGCACCATGAGCTTTATCATACGTCTTCTTAAAGCTATGAATGGATCCTGCCTCCACTACATCGCTTCCCAAACTATTCCACTTCCTGACCACTATGTGACTGAAGAAATACTTCCTAACATCCCTGTGATTCATCTGAGTCTTCAACTTTCAACTGTGTCATCTTGTTGTTGTGTCCCATCTCTGGAACATTCTGTCTCTGTCCACCTTGTCAATTCCTCTCAGTATTTTATATGTCGTTGTGTGTGTATGTGTGTGTGTTTAGTCACCTAATTGTAGTCACCTAATTGTGGTTGCAGGGGTCGAGACTCAGCTCCTGGCCCCGCCTCTTTGCTGTCCGCTACTGGGTCTCTGCTCTCCCTGCTCCATGAGCTTTATCATACCTTGTCTTAAAACTATGTATGGTTCCCGCCTCCACTATATCGTACGATAAACTGTTCCACTTCCTGACTACTCTATGGCTGAAAAATGCTTCCTAACATTCCTTTGACTCATCTGAGTCTTCAGCTTCCAGTTGTGCCCCCTTGTTTCTGTGTTCCCTCTCTGGAAAATCCTGTCACTATCTATTTTGTCGATTCCCCACAGTATTTTGTATGTCGTTATCATGTCTCCTCTAACACTTCTGTCCTCCAGTGTTGTTAGTCCTATTTCCCTCAACCTTTCTTCATAGGACAGTCCCCTGAGTTGTGGAACTAACCTTGTCGCAAACCTTTGCACTTCCTCTAATTTCTTGACGTGCTTGACCAGGTGTGGGTTCCAGACTAGTGCTGCATACTCTAGTATGGGCCTGACGTACACGGTGTACAGTGTCTTGAAAGATTCCTTGTTGAGGTAACGGAACGCTAATCTTAGGGTTGCCAGTCGCCCGTATGCTGCCGCAGTTATCTGGTTCATGTGTGTTTCCGGAGACGTGCTTTGTGTTATACTCACCCCAAGGTCTTTCTCCTTTAACGAGGTTTGTAGCCTTTGTCCACCTAGCCTGTACTCTGTCAGCGGTCTTCTTTGCCCTTCTCCGATCTTCATGACTTTGCATTTGTTGTGTGTGTGTGTGTGTGTGTGTGTGTGTGTGTTGTGTTTGTGTGTACACTCACCTAATTGTACTCACCTAATTGTGGTTGCAGGGGTCGAGACTTAGCTCCCGACCCCGCCTCTTCACTGGTCGCTACTAGGTCAATCTTCCTGCTCCATGACCTTTATCATAGCTCGTCTTAAAGCCATGTATGGTTCCTGCCTCCACTACATCACTTGCTAGACTATTCCACTTCCTGACAACTCTATGACTGAAGAAATACTTCCTAACAACTTTTTGACTAGTCTGAGTCTTCAACTTTCAATTGTGTCCCCTTGTGTCTGTGTCCCCTCTCTGGAACATCCTGTCTCTGTCCACCTTATCTATTCCACGCAGTATTTTGTATGTCGTTATCATGTCTTCCCTAACCCTCCTATCCTCCAGTGTTGTCAGGCCGATTTCCCTTAACCTTTCTTCATAGGACATTTCCCTTAGCTCCGGAACTAACCTTGTTGCAAACGTTTGCACTTTCTCTAATTTCTTGACGTGCTTGTCAAGGTGTGGGTTCCAAACTGGTGCTGCATACTCCAATATGGGCCTGACGTACACAGTGTACAGTGTCTTGAACGATTCCTTACTAAGGTATCGGAACGCTATTATCAGGTTTGCCAGGCGCCCATATGCTGCATATTACAGCCTCAGGTTCCCAAGGCCTGTTATCATGAGTGTAAAGGGAGCTTGGAGCAAAGTAAACACAGTAGAAAAAACTTTGAATTGTATTTTCCTTCACCAAGTATATATATATATATATATATATATATATATATATATATATATATATATATATATATATATATATATATATATATATATATATAGCTTTATACAACTATGTACACAATATACAGCAGAATAGGTATTAGTGCACGCCACGTAGTCAAGGCAAAGCAGCAGCTAAGAGACAAGAGACAACCGTGCAGCAACCAGCACAGAATGGAAATGACAATGGTAAACATGTGAGTGGAACCCACGTCACCTTTACAATTTCCAGATCCACATTATGATTGGCTGATCTGATGATGAGGCCCCGATCACCAAACCCTTAGCAACATGGTTCACTGGTTGGTGAGGCAGCCTAAATGGGTGTGTTAACATGTTCCGAATAAGGTGACGTACTCTTTGCATGCGACAGTGCACCAGTTATCTGGTTGATGTGTTCTTCCGGAGACGTGCTCGGTGTTATACTCTCCCCAAGATCTTTTTCCTTAAGTGACGTTTGCAGTCTTTGGCCCCCTATCCTATATTCTGTCTGCGGTCTTCTTTGCCCTTCCCCGATCTTCATGACTTTGCATTTAGCGGGGTTAAATTCGAGAAGCCAGTTGCTGGACCACGTGTCCAGCCTGTCCAGGTCTCTTTGTAGTCCTGCCTGATCCTCATCTGATTTAATTCTCCTCATTACCTTCACATCATCTGCAAACAGGGACACTTCTGAGTCTATCCCTTCCGTCATGTCATTCACATATACCAAAAATAGCACTGGTCCTAGCACTGACCCCTGTGGGACCCCGCTCGTTACAGGCGCCCACTGTGATACCTCATCACGTACCATGACTCGTTGTTGCCTCCCTGTCAGGTATTCTCTGATCCATTGCAGTGCCCTTCCTGTTATACGTGCCTGATCCTATAGCTTCTGCACTAATCTCTTGTGAGGAACTGTGTCGAAGGCCTTCTTGCAGTCCAAGAAAATGCAGTGTGTGGTATGGATATGTGTGTGGTATGGATATGTGTGTGTGTGATATGTGTGTGTGTGATATGTGTGTGTGTGATATGTGTGTGTGTGATATGTGTGTGTGTGATATGTGTGTGTGTGATGTGTGTGTGTGTGTGTGTGTGTGTGTGTGTGTGCGCGCGCGCGCGCGTGCTAATACTTTGTCCTTGGCACATGTCGATTATACACTAGGACAAGTGTAATATTAATAGATTAGAAATTATCGGCTGGTATCGGCTGTTTTTAGCCGATTCCGATAACATAAAAATGACTGATACCCCCCAGTACCAATACTTTTCCAAAAAAGTTATTTTACAGAATGGTTGATTTATTTTTCATTGACAGTGACATAATTTTTTTATTATATAATATAAATAAAGATATAATATATATATATATATATATATATATATATATATATATATATATATATATATATATATATATATATATATATATATATATATATATATATATATATATATAATATGTCGTGCCGATTAGGTAAAACTTGCTATTTTGGCTTAAATAGCAACGCTCTTCTTGCCATATAACACAAGCCAAAATTTGTGTATGCAATAATTTCGAAAAATCATTCTGAACCTAACGAAAAAATATATTTCATTGTGTTTGTTTATTATTAAATTATTGCAAACGTATCTAAAATATATTTAGTTGAATTAGCTAAATTAAATTGCGCTTGTTATAATAAGGTTAGGTAGGTTTTCAAAGTTTCTCTTGGTACAAAATTATAATTTTTACATTACCATAAATGAAAAAAATATATCTTTAAACGTATAAGAGAAATTTTTAGAAAGGACATAATTTTAAATGAGTTTCTACTAATTGACCGGTTTTACCTATTAGGCATGACACATATATATATATATATATAATATATATATATATATATATATATATATAATCACGACTTGAGAACCTGAGCCTCGTGTAGTGCTGCAGTAGTAAGTCAAACTAGACACGACTTAAGAACCTGAGCCTAGTGTGGTACTGCAGTAGTTAGTCACACAAGGCATGACTTAATAGAACCAGATACCCTGTTACTAGTGTAGCACTGCAGTAGGTCTACTGGCACATACTTGGCAGGGCTTTCTCGAGCCCAAATTTTCTCTTTTATCTGTGCAATCTATTTGTGAAGCCGCCCAAGTTGCTAGTTTCCACCACTCAGTAGATTGTTCCACTCACCGACAATTCTATATATATATATATATATATATATATATATATATATATATATATATATATATATATATATATATATATATATATATATATATATATATATATACATATAAACGCTCTTCTTGCCGAATAAGGCAAGCGAAAATTTGTGTATGCAATAATTTAGCAAAAGTCATTCTGAACCTAAAGAAAAATCTTTAAACGTATAAGAGAAACTTTTAGAAAGGACTTAATTTTAAATGAGTTCTTGGTAATTGACCAGTTTTACCTATTCGGCACAATTATATATTCGTCGTTCAATGAGTGGTAAGTGATAAATTCCTTCTCGATATTTTTCATAAAATGTAGTCACTCGCGAGTTTTCTAAAGTTATCCTTTTATTGATGTAAACGGCATTATTATATGGTAAGAACTACACCTCACCGCCAACAGATCTTCCTTATCCACGAGTTGATGGATGAGTATTATCCGCCCACTCATTGTCGCCCAGTTGAAGAGGTTTTTTTTCGGGACCCGGAAGTAGGTTATTACGCTTCTCCGAAGGTGGACCTCCAAATAGTCACTTCGATTTTTTTCCATTTACTCTTCCACCAAATTTCGATTTTTATTTCGCTCATAACACGACAAGGTCTCATCTCATCAGCATCAAATTTCCAGTGCTAGTGTACGTATGATTACTAGAACAAGAATACTGACACAATTGGCATGTGTAGGAGCCTCATGACCAAAGTTGTAGGAGCCTCATGACCAAAGTTGTAGGAGCCTCATGACCAAAGTTGTATGACCCATCACTTATATTAATTCAATAATTTTTGGTAATCTTAAAAAAAATACAAATAAGAAAAGAAAAGTGAGGAAGAAATTAGCGTTATTACAGTATTTTTAAATTTAAGGAGGACAAACATTCCTACTTTCGCAATATTCTCATCAAATAATTTTTTTTATTTTTCATTAATTTTAGTTTTTTACTTAACGCCTTATAGAATCTGAATCGAGTTTTCAGTGCTGGTGTACTGTGTCTAGGGTAATATTCTTCTGTTTGTTTCTTGCAGGGAATGTTACATAGGTCATTCCCAGACGTTGTTTTCTTGTGATAACGACAAAAAACCTATAATGATCAGCTTAAAAAATTCAACTCTCGTGTATCCTACGTAGAGAAGGTTGGTATTGTTAATGGAGAGGGATGGTGCCATCTTTTACATTAAATTTAAAAAATGGTATCGTATTGTTTTGATTTACTTATATTATTTAGCCTTGTTTTCAATCAAACATTAACTAGGATTCTGTCTATCTTCCCACTGTCGTCTTCCCACTGTCGTCTTCCCACTGCCGTCTTCCCACTGCCGTCTTCCCACTGCCGTCTTCCCACTGCCGTCTTCCCACTGCCGTCTTCCCACTGCCGTCTTCCCACTGCCGTCTTCCCACTGCCGTCTTCCCACTGCTGTCTTCCCACTGCCGTCTTCCCACTGCTATTGACTCTGGGAAGCTACACTCTCAAAACTTCTCATCAAATACACTTCACACTTTGAGATGTAAACCACAAGGAGAAAAAACGAAAGCCACGATGCGAGGACGACTGCCGTGTTAGTGTCGGTCCTGCATATTTTAATATGTCGTCCATCTATCATCGAACACTGAGGATTCATTCCCATATCTAAAACATCGTAACACACACTAAATGACCTCGCGGAAAGTCTCCCTCTTTAATCCAGATTTCCTGTTGACTTTTTTCAACAGAACTTAGCCCATCACACTTGCTCTTCTACTAAATATATATATATATATATATATATATATATATATATATATATATATATATATATATATATATATATATAGGTGTGAGAGATACATGTCTAGTACATATTGTTACATGTTTGTCACTGATTATAATGCGAAAATCTCATCCAGCTCCTCAGAACTGGGGCGCGTGCCCAAAATGCAGCATGCACTACCCCTCTGAACAGCAGCGCTGAGTCGCTGGAAC
Organism: Cherax destructor; assembly: GCA_009830355.1. Classification (NCBI taxonomy): domain Eukaryota; kingdom Metazoa; phylum Arthropoda; class Malacostraca; order Decapoda; family Parastacidae; genus Cherax; species Cherax destructor. Next base: position 17,164 of record WNWK01011166.1, on the reverse strand, counting down.
AGAAAACTAGCTGCCTTGGGATCCCTAGTTACCCTGTTGAGTCTTTTGCCCAGCTCCTTGAGGAACTTAGATGCACTCTTTCTCCATGAGCCAAGGGTCTCCGAGCCTATGGGAACAAACATATAATGATGGGCAATTTCTCCATATTTTCTCGACTTTTGGGACTCCCTGAAGGTGGCAGCTGCCCCTCCTTCCTCCCTGGTGTATTGGAGATAGGTATCAGCCAAGGTAGATGCACATGTGTAGTCCCACACCACCTGCTTGCCGTCTGTCCAGGCTTGAAGGGTGATACCATCTGGACGCTTTTGGCTGCCATCAGATCTGCATAGTTGGGGTGGCTCCCCTACTGCTGGGCATCCGGCTGTTGTGAGGCTCCTCGTGTCTTGCAATCATTCCCTCGGATTTACGACACACAAGACCATGGTACCCGAATCGGTCAGCTGCTTCACTGCCACAAATACACCTGTGTTCGGCGAGAATAGGGGCGGCAAGTCGAAGGACAACACCAATGCGGATGGTCTGTGGGTCGAGGCGTGTGCCAAGGCTGGAATAGGGAACAGCCAACAGAAAGTCCCTTGCATGAGGACCTCTCACTGCCAGGAGGCGGGCTCTATCCTTTCCTGACACATTCTGAAGCATTGCTTAGGCTATATTCTCTACTATTGGGTCATCCCAGTGCGACTGTTTGTAGTTGTTGGGGAAAGCAGGCCTGGTTTCAGAGCCCATTAGATTTTCCCAGATCCTGGCTCCGTCGACGAACTTCTGATCATGGATTCCAATCTTGTCCCTAAGATGTTCAGGGAGAATCGCTGCTACAAGCCCTCTGGATCCAATGCATGAAGACAGGAAAGCAGGTAGAGCAATCTGAGCTAACTTGCGGACACCAATGCCTCTTAGTCTGACTGGGAGTGTAGCTTGATTCAACTGCCCATCTTCTAGAGTAAGGTTAAGTACTTTAGTAAAGATCTGCCTCAGGATACTGTCATATTCGTGCAGTATAGGGTTATCATATGAAGGCGCACATCTTAGGAAATATGTCAACCTGGGCAGACTCAGGCATTTTGTGAGAAGGTACAAGGCATCATGGGTGTCAAGATTGCCTATTCGTTGTTCCATTCTCCTCAATTCTTCCAGTTTCTTCATGAGAATTGTGTCAATGGCATCGCTTCCCAGAGGTGCTCCAAGCAAGACACTATTAGTAGGAGCAATGACTGTTGCTCCTGGTAGTTTTGATATCACTGCATCTATCACTTGTTGATTGATTGAGATGATTTCACATTTGGATGGATTCAGGATGAGACCCACTTCCTGTCCCCGTGACATTACCTGTGTAAGATCATCTAGAAGGGACTCTTTTGTACCTGCTAGTGTGCCATCATCCAGGAACCAGATGTTTAGCTCACTGGTCAGTCTGACTGTGATTTCCCTAACTGCTATACAGAAGAGAAATGGTGCGAGAGGGTCCCCTTGCTGGACACCCTCTGATGATGTGATTTCATGCTCTCCAAACAGGAGCATTGATTCCTTGCTATATCCAGCTGAAACAAAAGGGAAGAGACCTGGGAAATGTTCTTGTATAGCTGCTAATACCACGTCTCTTTTCAGGAGATTAAATGCATTCTTGAAATTTAATTTAACCACTGCATCGTCCTCAGGCAGGTTGTCGATATACGCCCTTGATGCATGAACCACTGCTTCACTTCCTTGCGAGACACCAAAGCCAAGCTGGTTTGGTTGAAGCATCATGGCCGCCTCTGCGTGAATACTTTGGACAGCAGCTTTAGGAACGAGGCGGCGAAACGTGTTGCCCACTGCGATTGGCCTAATTCCTCCATCCTTCTTTTTAAGAGCACAAAGTGATGCACCAAAAAAGAAAGGTTTAATTTCATCAGAAATCAGACCAGCCAAGGAATTGTTGACGAACCTTGTGATCTCTGAAAGCAGTGTCTCTGCAATCTCCCTAATAACTGGATTAACCATTTCCTTTAAATGCTGTGGCCTTATTCCAGTGTAACCCCCAGCAGAGCCGGATGGGAATGCCATTATTTCTTTGTAAATGTCCGAGTCTTGCACAATCAGTGGTTCCACAGTGGGGACAGAGGTGTTGGAACTATTGGTGCCCCTGGTTTCCCTGGCAGGGTGCTTTCCTCTAAGTGATTCAGCAGTGTCAGCATCCCTGGGGGCAACTGTATCTTCACTGGTGATAATTCTGATTGCTCCCACTGTGTTGCCCTCTTCAATTTTCTTGCTCACTTGGACTCTGATTTTCTCGCTGTCAGTGGAGTGAGTGGGGGTTCTGCCTCTCCTATTTTTGTGTTGATGGGGAAGGTGAATGAGATTATCAGCTCTAGGAAAGTCTCTTAAGGATTTAATGATCATTGAGGCTAGCCTCTTTTCCCGTCTTTCCGGCACAGCTAAGCAGACATTGCCAAAAAGTAGCAAGATGTGCCATACCTTGATGGTTGATGGAGAATTTAGGATAGCAGAACCATCGTTTACTTTTATTAAGAGGTCCGTAAGTTTCCCAGCTGCGTGTGGACGGGCTGCTTTGGGAATATGTGTGAGTGTCCTGGTACCTGTTGCTTTAATTGCTTCCAAGATATTATCTGATGAGATAAGATCTGTTGGAGTGGGTGCAGGTGCCTGAAGTGGCTCTGGGTTATCACTTTCCACAGGAGGACATTCTGAACCCAGGCAGCTACCATGTTTGCGGACCAGCAACCACCCAGGGAGGTACTACCGTCCTGCCAGGTGACTGTGAAACAGAAACCTGAAACTGTTTTACATGATGGTAGGATTGCTGGTGTCTTTTTTCCTGTCTCATAAACACGCTGGATAATAGGTATATCTAGCTACTTCTACTTACACTTTAGGTCACACTACACAGGCATGCACATGCATATATATACATACACATATCTAGGTTTTCTTCTTATTTCTTAATAGCTCTTGTTCTTTTTATTTTTTCTATTGTCCATGGGGAAGTAGAAAACAATATTTCCTCCGTAAGCCATGCGTGTCGTATGAGGCGACTAAAATGCCGGGAGCAATGGGCTAGTAACCCCTTCTCCTGTACACATTTACTAAAAAAGAGAAGAGGAAAAACTTTATAAAACTGGGATGTTTGAATGTGCGTGGATATGTGCGGATGATAAGAAAGGGATTCTTGCTGATGTTATGAATGAAAAGAAGTTGGATGTCCTGGCCCTAAGCGAAACAAAGCTGAAGGGGGTACGCGAGTTTCAGTGGGGAGAAATAAATGGGATTAAGTCAGGAGTATCTGAGAGAGTTAGAGCTAAGGAAGGAGTAGCAGTAATGTTGAAGGATCAGTTATGGAGGAGAAGAGGGAATATAAATGTGTAAATTCAAGGATTATTTGGATTAAAATAAGGGTCGGATGCGAAAAGTGGGTCATAACAAGCGTGTATGCACCTGGAGAAGAGAGGAGTGTAGAGGAGAGAGAGATTTTGTGAAATGTTAAGCGAATGTATAGGAACTTTTGAACCAAGTGAGAGAGTAATTGTGGTAGGAGACCTAAATGCTAAAGTAGGAGAAACATGTAGAGAGGGTGTGGTAGGTAAGTTTGGGGTGCCAGGTGTAAATGATAATGGGAGCCCTTTGATTGAACTTTGTATAGAAAGGGGTTTAGTTATAGGTAATACATATTTTAAGGAAAAGAGGATAAATAAGTATACATACAAGATATGATGTAGGGCGTAATGACAGTAGGATGTACATGTTTATAGAGGGGCCACAGATATATCACATCACTTTTTAGTTATAGCTACAGTGGGAGTAAAAGGTAGTTGGGATACTAGGAAAATAGAAGCGGTAAGTAAGAGAGAGGTGAAGGTTCATAAACTAAAAGAGGAGGCAGTTAGGGTAAGATATAAACAACTATTGGATGATAGATGGGCTAGTGAGAGTGTAGGCAATGGGGTCGAAGATGTATGGGATAGATTTAAAAATGTAGTGTTAGAGTGTTCAGCAGAAGTTTGTGGTTACAGGAAAGAGGGTGCGGGAGGGAAGAAGAGCGATTGGTGGAATGATGATGTAAAGAGAGTAGTAAGGGAGAAAAAGTTAGCATATGAGAGGTTTTTACAAAGTAGAAGTGATACAAGGAGGGAAGATTTTATGGACAGAAAAAGAGAGGTTAAGAGAGTATTGAAGCAATGTAAAAAGAGAGCAAATGAGAGAGGGGTGAGATGTTATCAACAAATTTTGTTGAAAATAAGAAAAAGTTTTTGAGTGAAATTAATAAGTTGAGGAAGACTAGGGAACAAATGGATTTGACAGTTAAAAATAGGAGAGGAGAGTTATTAAATGGAGAGTTAGAGGTATCGGGAAGATGGAGGGAATATTTTGAAGAGTTGTTAAATGTTGATGAAGACAGGGAAGCTGTGATTTGGTGTATAGGGCAAGGAGGAATAACATCTTGTAGGAGAGTGGAAGAGCCAGTTGTGAGTGTGGGGGAAGTTCGTGAGGCAGTGGGTAGAATGAAAGGGGGTAAGGCAGCTGGGATTGATGGGATAAAGATAGAAATTTTAAAAGCAGGTGGGGGTATAGTTTTGGAGTGATTGGTGCTATTATTTAATAAATGTATGAAAGAGGGTAAGGTACCTAGGGATTGACAGAGAGCGTGTATTGTTCCTTTGTATAAAGGCAAAGGGGACAAAAGAGAGTGCAAAAATTATAGGGGAATAAGTCTGTTGAGTGTACCTGGTAAAGTGTATGGTAGAGTTATTATTGAAAGAATTAACAGTAAGACAGAAAGCAGGATAGCAGATGAACAAGGGGGCTTTCGGAAAGGTAGGGGGTGTGTAGACCAAGTGTTTACAGTGAAACATATAGGTGAACAATATTTGGATAAGGGTAAAGAGCTTTTTGTGGCATATATGGATTTGGAAAAAGCGTATGATAGGGTGGATAGGGGGGCAATGTGGCAGATGTTGCAGGTGTATGGAATAGGAGGTAGGTTACTGAAAGCAGTGTTTGTGATGCGAGAAGAGGTGTCTAAGAAACAGACATATCAGCTAAACATGCAGATGAGCAATTACGTCTGGGCAGCCAAACGCTTTTGAGAAAGAGGTAATGGAAACCAGGAATAAAAAACGTAAGTACAAGGTAAGCAAAAACAAATGCGCACACACACACACACACATAAACATACACATACACACACACACACACACACACACAACACACACACACACACGGGGTAATGAACATCATGCACACAACATGGAATGAGGTGAAGAAAATTCTTGAGTGAGCAGGATACATCAGAGGCAATGGGAGCCGACAGATGTCAATATGCATTCTGCGAGAGAGCAACAGCACCGTCTGAACCACTAGCTGAGACCTGCAATAAATCAATGGATATAGGACAGTAGCCAGACATCTGGAAGACCGTGAATGTGGTCTTCCAGTATTAATGAAAGGAGACAAACAGTAAGTATTTATCTATAGACTATTATTACTAACATACATATTAAATAAGGTAATGGAGAGGATAGACAGGTGAATGCTTTACATCCTCCTGTTTATCTAACGAGTAGAACAGAAACAGAATGGTTAAGAATCTTTGGTCATTGACGATGTCAAGAAACAGGGTGGCCAGGAAGTTGAATAAGATTGGCGAAGAAGTAGCAAGTGCATTCTTTAGACAGTTTTAAAAGTAGGTATAATGGGGTCCAACAAGGCTAGAAGGGAGTGAATGTCTCACAGTATGATGAGACATTCACTCCCTTCTGGAACATATAGGAGAGAAGAACGTAAAGGTGAATATATACAAACAAACACACAAACAAAAAATCACATACACACACTTAAAAACACTCATACATATATAAAATCGCACATACCAACAGACTATGGCAAGGAAGAACGTTTTGCCCACTATGGGCATTACAAGAAATTTTACCCGACTTTCAGTGCTCAGGAGATGAGAAATAGGATACCAGAGATCAAATAAAGTAGGGTAGCAAGGTTGAGGATGTAGAATCAGGAAGTCTATGGGCAGAAATGGAAATGTTTTTGGATGAACTTAAACACCTGGTGGATAAAGAGTGGTGAAAATAAGGACAAAAAATGAAGATGAAGGAAGCGTTGAAATTAGGCAAGGCACAAGAAAGAGGGACAATGACAGCTGAGGAAAAGTTATATTGCTTGGAGCATCTGAAAAATGTGGAGACACAAATAGAGAAGATGAAGTGAAGGAGGTAAGAGGTGGAGATACCAAATACAACAGGAGAGGCTGAAAAAAAGGGAAGAGGGTTCAAGGAAGACTTTTACAGAAAAGTTCTCAGAAAACCAGGCCATGAAGAAAATATGGGGAGCAGTGAAGGAAAAAAATATCAAATGACAATGAACACTGGATCGTAAGGAAATGGGAGGAAGAAAGGAGGTCATTGATTTTCCAAGGCCTTGTGGAGGCTGAAGGGACGTTCAACACGTGGGTAGCTTTATTGTGGACAGTTTCGCACACAGTGGCTTCATCAGTCAAATACAAAGAAGTGGTGAAGATGAGAAGGAGTTTGAGGTAATCAGTTCCTGAGCCTGGAGTCGATGTAATTAGTTCATCAGTCCTGATAAGAATACAGCATATGCGCAAAGAAGGGGCAGACGGGTGAGATGAAGCAGTTGTAGGCAGTGACACTGACTCCAGGTTGAGGGACTGATAACCTCAAACTCTTTCTGATCACTCTTCTTCTTTGTATTGGACTGATGAAGCCACTGTGTGGCGAAACGTTTCCTCAATAAAGATACCCAAGTGTTTCAAATGTCTGATTTATCAACCTGTTAGTTCTCTGAACCATTTACCTACAGGCTGAAGGGACAACTGATGAGATGGGAAATTCATGTCATCATTGAACAGACAGGTGGTGAGGCTGAGGTGGCAAATTTTTAGAGAACTGGGAATTGCACAAGGGATGAAATACAACAGGTTAAAATGACCCTCGAATCACAAATAAATCCAGATAGAATCTTGAGATGGAAACCACTCTTGGTGACTGACAGATATCTATCATCATGTATACCTCGTGGGAGCCAGAACATTACAGGAGAGGGAGCAACTGAAGTGGGAGAATAAGACACTGTCTAAGACAAGTAGGAGAAAAAGTGAATGCAGTGATAGGTGCTGAAGCTTTGCCTCCAGGTAAGCACCACGCTCAGCCTCTCACTGTAGAAGCTCTCCCTCAGCGAGGAACACCAAGCTCCGACACCAAATTCCCTCAAACCGCCATATCCCTGAAACACAATAGCGTAAAACAAACCATATCTTACCTCCCATCCTCCCCACCTGCATTCCCATTCCTAACTCCCAATTAGTGCTGGATCATTTCTCTCGACCCCCATCACAAAGCCAATTCCACCCATCCATTTGTTCCCTAAACTCACCATCAACCACAGTCTCACCCCCTTCCAGTTCAAGATCCCCCACCAACATCTAGCCCTTACACTTTCCCCAGCCTCCACCCACCCCCATAACCACTCCTTCCCTCACACATTCACAAGAACCACCATCAAAAATGTTTGTTTTGTAAGGAAAAGAAAGTCCAGTGGAAAGCCAAAGAACTAATGCGAAGAACATTGAAACATTACTTGATGATGTGAAACATACAACTACTCTCACTCACTACTGTAAATCACCATGTAACCACCAGTCATTGTGTTCACCTGCAGTCATTGTGTTCACCTGCAGTCATTGTGTTCACCTGCAGTCATTGTGTTCACCTGCAGTCATTATGTTGGTCACCTGCAGTCATTGTGTTCACCTGCAGTCATTGTGTTCACCTGCAGTCATTGTGTTCACCTGCAGTCATTGTGTTCACCTGCAGTCATTGTGTTCACCTGCAGTCATTGTGTTCACCTGCAGTCATTGTGTTCACCTGCAGTCATTGTGTTCACCTGCAGTCATTGTGTTCACCTGCAGTCATTGTGTTCACCTGCAGTCATTGTGTTCACCTGCAGTCATTGTGTTCACCTGCAGTCATTGTGTTCACATGCAGTCATTATGTTCACCTGCAGTCATTGTGTTCACCTGCAGTCATTGTGTTCACCTGCAGTCATTGTGTTCACCTGCAGTCATTTGTTCACCTGCAGTCATTGTGTTCACCTGCAGTCATTATGTTCACCTGCATGTCATTTGTTCACCTGCAGTCATTGTGTTCACCTGCAGTCATTGTGTTCACCTGCAGTCATTGTGTTCACCTGCAGTCATTGTGTTCACCTGCAGTCATTGTGTTCACCTGCAGTCATTGTGTTCACCTGCAGTCATTGTGTTCACCTGCAGCCCCCCCCCCCCCCCCCCCCCCCCCCCCCCCCCCCCCCCCCCCCCCCCCCCCCCCCCCCCCCCCCCCCCCCCCCCCCCCCCCCCCCCCCCCCCCCCCCCCCCCCCCCCCCCCCCCCCCCCCCCCCCCCCCCCCCCCCCCCCCCCCCCCCCCCCCCCCCCCCCCCCCCCCCCCCCCCCCCCCCCCCCCCCCCCCCCCCCCCCCCCCCCGGGGGGGGGGGGGGGGGGGGGGGGGGGGGGGGGGGGGGGGGGGGGGGGGGGGGGGGGGGGGGGGGGGGGGGGGGGGGGGGGGGGGGGGGGGGGGGGGGGGGGGGGGGGGGGGGGGGTAGTGTCCCCACCTGCAGCATTTTAATATTGTACCTGCAGTCATTGTGTTCACCCAGTCATTGTGTTCACCGCATCATTGTGTTCCATCATTTGTTCACCCATCATTGTGTTCACCTGCATCGTCACCTGCATCATTGTTTCACCTGCATCATTGTGTCCCTGCACATTGTGTTCACCATCATTGTGTTGCAGCGGTCCCTGCAGTCATGTTCACTGCAGTCATTTTACCTGATCATGTGTTCCTGCATCATTGTTCACCTGCAGTCATTGTTCACCTGCAGTCATTTGTTCATGCGTGTCACCTGCGTCATTGTGTTCAGCAGTCATTGGTCCTGCAGTCATTTGTTCACCTGCAGTCATTGTTACCTGCACATTGTGTCCCTCAGTCATTGTGTTCACCTGCAGTCATTGTGTTCACCGCAGTCATTTGTTCACCTGCAGTCATTGTGTTCACCGCAGTCATTTGTTCACCTGCCATTGTTACCTGCGCATTGTTCACCTGCAGTCATTGTGTTCACCTGCAGTCATTGTACTGCGTCATTGTGTTCACCTGAGTCATTGTGTCCCTGCAGTCATTGTGTTACCTGCAGTCATTTGTTCACCTGCAGTCTTGTGTTCATGCAGTCATTTGTTCACCCAGTCATTGTGTTCACCTGCAGATTGGTTCCCTGCAGTCATTGTGTTCACCGCAGTCATGTTCACTGCAGTCATGTGTTCACCAGTCATTTGTTCCCTGTCATTCCTGCGTCATTTTCACCTGCAGTCATTGTGTTCACCGCAGTCATTGTGTTCACCTGCAGTCATTGTGTTCACCTGCAGTCATTGTGTTCACCTGCTCATTGTGTTCCTGCAGTCATTGTGTTCACCTGCAGTCATTGTGTTCACCTGCAGTTGTGTCCCTGCAGCATTTGTTCACCTGCAGTCATTTGTTCACCTGCAGCTGTGTTCACCGCAGTCATTGTGTTCCTGCAGTCATTTGTTCACTGCATCATTGTGTCACCTGCAGTCATTGTGTTCACCTGCAGTCATTGTGTTCACTCAGTCATTGTGTTCACCGCAGTCATGTGTTCACCTAGTCATTGTGTTCACCTGCATCATTGTGTCCCTGATATGTGTTCACCTGCAGTCATTGTGTTACGCAGTCATTTGTTCACCTGCAGTCATTGTGTTCACCTGCAGTCATTGTGTTCACCTGCAGTCATTGGTTCACTGCAGTCATGGTTCACCTGCAGTCATTGTTCACCTGCAGTCATTGTGTTCACCTGCAGTCATTGTGTTCACCTGCAGTCATTGTGTTCACCTGCAGTCATGTTCACCTGCAGCATTGTGTTCACCTGCAGTCATTGTGTTCACCTGCAGTCATTGTGTTCACCTGCATCATTGTGTTCACCTGCAGTCATTGTCACCGATCATTGTGTTCACCTGCAGTCATTGTGTTCACCTGCAGTCATTGTGTTCACCTGCAGTCATTGTGTTCACCTGCAGTCATGTGTCACCTGCAGTCATTGTGTTCACCTGCAGTCATTGTGTTCACCTGCAGTCATTGTGTTCACCTGCAGTCATTGTGTTCACCTGCAGTCATTGTGTTCACCTGCATCATTGTGTTCACCTGCAGTCATTGTGTTCACCTGCAGTCATTGTGTTCACCTGCAGTCTTGTGTTCACCTGCAGTCATTGTGTTCACCTGCAGTCATTGTGTTCACCTGCAGTCATTTGTTCACCTGCAGTCATTGTGTTCACCTGCATCATTGTGTTCACCTGCAGTCATTGTGTTCACCTGCAGTCATTGTGTTCACCTGCAGTCATTGTGTTCACCTCAGTCATTTGTTCCTGCAGTCATTTGTTCACCTGCAGTCATTGTGTTCACCTCAGTCATTGTGTTCACCTGCAGTCATTGTGTTCACCTGCAGTCAGTTCACCTGCAGTCATGTTCACCTGCAGTCATTGTGTTCCCTGCAGCATTGTGTCACCTGCAGTCATTGGTTCACCTGCAGCATTGGTTCACCTGCAGTCATTGTGTTCACCTGCAGTCATTGGTTCACCCAGTCATTTGTTCACCTGCAGTCATTGGTTCACCTGCAGTCATTTGTTCACCTCATCAGTCACCCATCATTGTTCACCGCAGTCATTGTTCACCTGCAGCATTTCCCAGTTTCACCCATCATTGTTCCCCACATGTCACCCATCATTTGTTCACTGAGTCATTGGTTCACCTGCAGCATTTTACCTGATAGTCACCCATCATTTTCACCTGCATCATTGTGTTACCGCAGTCAGGACCTGCAGTTGGTTCACTATTCCCGAGCATTGTCACTGCAGTCATTTGTTCTGTCACCCCAGTCATTGTGTTCACCTGCAGTCATTGTGTTCACCTGCAGTCATTGTGTTCACCTGCAGTCATTGTGTTCACCTGCAGTCATTGTTTCACCTGCAGTCATTGTGTTCACTGCAGTCATTGTGTCACCTGCAGTCATTGTGTTCACCTGCAGTCATTGTGTTCACCTGCAGTCATTGTGTTCACCTGCAGTCATTGTGTTCACCTGCAGTCATTGTGTTCACCTGCAGTCATTGGTTCACCTGCAGTCATTGTGTTCACCTGCAGTCATTGTGTTCACCTGCAGTCATTGTGTTCACCCAGTCATGTGTTCACTGCAGTCATTTGTTCACTGCAGTCATTGCACCGCAGTCATTGAGATTGTTCACTGCAGCTGTGTTCACCTGCATCAGTTCACCTGCAGTCATTGTGTTCACCTGCAGTCATTTGTTCACCGCAGTCATGTGTCACCTGCAGTCATTTGTTCACCTCAGTCTGCGTCTTGTGTTCACCTGCAGTCATTGTGTTCACCTGCAGTCATTGTGTTCACTGCAGTCATTGTGTTCACCTGCAGTCATGTGTCACCTGCAGTCATTGTGTTCACCTGCAGTCATTGTGTTCACCTGCAGTCATTGTGTTCACCTGCAGTCATTGTGTTCACCTGCAGTCATTGTGTTCACCTGCAGTCATTGTGTTCACCTGCAGTCATTGTGTTCACCTGCAGTCATTGTGTTCACCTGCAGTCATTGTGTTCACCTGCAGTCATTGTGTTCACCTGCAGTCATTGTGTTCACCTGCAGTCATTGTGTTCACCTGCAGTCATTGTGTTCACCTGCAGTCATTGTGTTCACCTGCAGTCATTGGTTCACCTGCAGTCATTGTGTTCACCTGCAGTCATTGTGTTCACCTGCAGTCATTGTGTTCACCTGCAGTCATTGGTTCATGCACTGCAGTCATTGTGTTCACCTGCAGTCATTGGTTCACTGCAGTCATTGTGTTCACCTGCAGTCATTTGTTCACCTGCAGTCATTGTGTTCACTGCAGTCATTGTGTTCACCTGCAGTCATTGTGTTCACCTGCAGTCATTGGTTCACCTGCAGTCATTGTGTTCACCTGCAGTCATTGTGTTCACCTGCAGTCATTGTGTTCACCTGCAGTCATTGTGTTCACCTGCAGTCATTGTGTTCACCTGCAGTCATTGTGTTCACCTGCAGTCATTGTGTTCACCTGCATTCATTGTGTTCACCTGCAGTCATTGTGTTCACCTGCAGTCATTGTGTTCACCTGCAGTCATTGTGTTCACCTGCAGTCATTGTGTTCACCTGCAGTCATTGTGTTCACCTGCAGTCATTGTGTTCACCTGCAGTCATTGTGTTCACCTGCAGTCATTGTGTTCACCTGCAGTCATTGTGTTCACCTGCAGTCATTGTGTTCACCTGCAGTCATTGTGTTCACCTGCAGTCATTGTGTTCACCTGCAGTCATTGTGTTCACCTGCAGTCATTGTGTTCACCTGCAGTCATTGTGTTCACCTGCAGTCATTGTGTTCACCTGCAGTCATTGTGTTCACCTGCAGTCATTGTGTTCACCTGCAGTCATTGTGTTCACCTGCAGTCATTGTGTTCACCTGCAGTCATTGTGTTCACCTGCAGTCATTGTGTTCACCTGCAGTCATTGTGTTCACCTGCAGTCATTGTGTTCACCTGCAGTCATTGTGTTCACCTGCAGTCATTGTGTTCACCTGCAGTCATTATGTTCACCTGCAGTCACCTGTTTGTTCACCTGCAGTCATTGTGTTCACCTTCAGTCATTGTGTTCACCTGCAGTCACTGTGTTCACCTGCAGTCATTGTGTTCACCTGCAGTCATGTTCACCTGCAGTCATTGTGTTCACCTGCAGTCATTGTGTTCACCTGCAGTCATTGTGTTCACCTGCAGTCATTGTGTTCACCTGCAGTCATTGTGTTCACCTGCAGTCATTGCGTTCACCTGCAGTCATTGCGTTCACCTGCAGTCATTGCGTTCACCTGCAGTCATTGCGTTCACCTGCAGTCATTGCGTTCACCTGCAGTCATTGCGTTCACCTGCAGTCATTGCGTTCACCTGCAGTCATTGCGTTCACCTGCAGTCATTGCGTTCACCTGCAGCATTGCGTTCACCTGCAGTCATTGCGTTCACCTGCAGTCATTGCGTTCACCTGCAGTCATTGCGTTCACCTGCAGTCATTGCGTTCACCTGCAGTCATTGCGTTCACTGCACTTGTCACCTGCAGTCATTGCGTTCACCTGCAGTCATTGCGATTCACCTGCAGTCATTGCGTTCACCTGCAGTCATTGCGTTCACCTGCAGTCATTGCGTTCACCTGCAGTCATTGGTTCACCTGCAGTCATTGTGTTCACCTGCAGTAGTTCACTGGTCATGGTTCACCTGCAGTCATTGTGTTCACCTGCAGTCATTGTGTTCACCTGCAGTCATTGTGTTCACCTGCAGTCATTGTGTTCACCTGCAGTCATTGTGTTCACCTGCAGTCATTGTGTTCACCTGCAGTCATTGTGTTCACCTGCAGTCATTGTGTTCACCTGCAGTCATTGTGTTCACCTGCAGTCATTGTGTTCACCTGCAGTCATTGTGTTCACCTGCAGTCATTGTGTTCACCTGCAGTCATTGTGTTCACCTGCAGTCATTGTGTTCACCTGCAGTCATGTTCACCTGCAGTCAGTGTTCACCTGCAGTCATGTTCACCTGCAGTCATGTTCACCTGCAGTCATTGTGTTCACCTGCAGTCATGTTCACCTGCAGTCATGTTCACCTGAAGTCATTGTGTTCACCTGCAGTCATGTTCACCTGCAGTCATGTTCACCTGCAGTCATGTTCACCTGCAGTCAGCGTGTTCAGCTGCGGCCAACAATCGTGGTGCCGCAGCACGGACTCCCCTCCCTGCGTGTGTAAGATAGCGTGCATCTCTTTCTGATACAAGTCCTTCTCTGCGGTAGGTGGTGGTTGTGTTGGTCGGTGATAGTGTCTGGTACTTGTGACGGTGTTGACAGGTTACGGTGATGACAGGTTGCGGTGATGACAGGTTACGGTGATGATAAGTTGTTATGGTGGTGGTAGGTTGTTATGGTGGTGGTAGGTTGTTATGGTGATGGTAGGTTGCGGTGGTGGTAGGTTGCAGTGGTGGTAGGTTGCGGTGGTGGTAGGTTGCGGTGGTGGTGGTAGGTTGCGGTGGTGGTAGGTTGCAGTGGTGGTAGGTTGCGGTGGTGGTGGTAGGTTGCAGTGGTGGTGGTAGGTTGCAGTGGTGGTAGGTTGCGGTGGTGGTGGTAGGTTGCAGTGGTGGTACGTTGCAGTGGTGGAAGGTTGCGGTGGTGGTGGTAGGTTGCGGTGGTGATGGTCATTTGCTGATACTGGTTTTGACTTTGGTATTACTGGCCCTTGTAATGATGGTATCAATGACCATTATAATGATGGTATTACTGGCCTTCTAATGATGGTATTAAAGGCCCTTTTAATAATGGTATTACTGGCCCTTCTAATGATGGTTTTACTGGCCCTTCTAATGATGGTATTATTGGCCCTTCTAATGATGCCTTTACTGGCCCTTCTAATGATGGTATTACTGGCCCTTCTAATGATGGTATTACTGGCCCTTCTAATGATGGTATTACTGGCTTTTCTATTGATGGTATTATTGACCCTTGTAATGATGGTATTACTGGCCCTTTAATGATGGTATTATTGGCCCTTGTAATGATGGTATTACTGGCCCTTGCAATGATGGTATTACTGGCCCTTGTAATCATGGTAATACTGGTCCTTGTAATGATGGTATTACTGGCCCTTCTAATGCTGGTATTACTGGCCCTTCTAATGATGGTATGGTAGTGAAATTGATTTGTACTGCTTGTCAGAATGGAAGAAATGAAAGATGACTGTAAAGGTGCTAGTGATGGTGGAAGATGTGGTGATGGCAGAAATAGTAATGGTTGTAGTGGTGGTGGTTTATTGTTTCCAAGTATTAACCTAAATAAGAAAATATCGTATTAAGTTACATTATAAAAATGTACGCAACATTTCCAAATAAGAAAAACAGATAAAGAAATTAAACGCCAAATATAGGTAGCAATTGTGTAGAATTTGTAATTAAATTTCTAATCAAATTAAAATTTTTATAAGCAAGTGACTGAAATTAACCTGTTGCAAAATATTAAATAATTTAAGCCACATCGGCAATATTGTTGTAAAGAGGAGTTACAGGCAGGAGTGTTGTAAAGTGGAGTTACAGGCAGGAGTGTTGTAAAGTGGAGTTACAGGCAGGAGTGTTGTAAAGTGGAGTTACAGGCAGGAGTGTTGTAAAGTGGAGTTAGAGGCATGAGTGTTGTAAAGTGGAGTTAGAGGCAGGAGTGTTGTAAAGTGGAGTTAGAGGCATGAGTGTTGTAAAGTGGAGTTACAGGCATGAGTGTTGTAAAGTGGAGTTACAGGCATGAGTGTTGTACAGTGGAGTTACAGGCAGGAGTGTTGTACAATGGAGTTACAGGCAGGAGTGTTGTACAGTGGAGAGACAGGCAGGAGTGTTGTACAGTGGAGAGACAGGCAGGAGTGTTGTAAAGTGGAGTAAAAGGCAGGAGTGTTGTAAAGTGGAGAAAAAGGCAGGAGTGTTGTAAAGTGGAGAAAAAGGCAGGAGTGTTGTAAAGTGCAGTTACAGGCAGGAGTGTTGTAAAGTGGAGTTACAGCCAGGAGTGTTGTAAAGTGGAGTTACAGCCAGGAGTGTTGTAAAGTGGAGTTACATGCAGGAGTGTTGTAAAGTGGAGTTACATGCAGGAGTGTTGTAAAGTGGAGTTACATGCAGGAGTGTTGTAAAGTGGAGTTACAGCAGGAGTGTTGTAAAGTGGAGTTACAGGCAGGAGTGTTGTAAAGTGGAGTTACAGGCAGGAGTGTTGTAAAGTGGAGTTACAGGCAGGAGTGTTGTAAAGTGGAGTTACAGGCAGGAGTGTTGTAAAGTGGAGTTACAGGCAGGAGTGTTGTAAAGTGGAGTTACAGGCAGGAGTGTTGTACAGTGGAGTTACAGGCAGGAGTGTTGTACAGTGGAGTTACAGGCAGGAGTGTTGTACAGTGGAGTTACAGGCAGGAGTGTTGTACAGTGGAGTTACAGGCAGGAGTGTTGTACAGTGGAGTTACAGGCAGGAGTGTTGTAAAGTGGAGTTACAGGCAGGAGTGTTGTACAGTGGAGAGACAGGCAGGAGTGTTGTACAGTGGAGTTACAGGCAGGAGTGTTGTACAGTGGAGAGACAGGCAGGAGTGTTGTAAAGTGGAGTAAAAGGCAGGAGTGTTGTAAAGTGGAGAAAAAGGCAGGAGTGTTGTAAAGTGGAGAAAAAGGCAGGAGTGTTGTAAAGTGCAGTTACAGGCAGGAGTGTTGTAAAGTGGAGTTACAGCCAGGAGTGTTGTAAAGTGGAGTTACAGCCAGGAGTGTTTACAAGTGGAGTTACATGCAGGAGTGTTAAAGTGGAGTTACATGCAGGAGTGTTGAAGTGGAGTTACATGCAGGAGTGTTGTAAAGTGGAGTTACAGGCAGGAGTGTTGTAAGTGGGTTACAGGCAGGAGTGTTGTAAGTGGAGTTACAGGCAGGAGTGTTGTAAAGTGGAGTAACAGGCAGGAGTGTTGTAAAGTGGAGTTACAGGCAGGAGTGTTGTAAAGTGGAGTTACAGCAGGAGTGTTGTAAAGTGGAGTTACAGGCAGGAGTGTTGTACAGTGGAGTTACAGGCAGGAGTGTTGTAAAGTGGAGTTACAGGCAGGAGTGTTGTACAGTGGAGTTACAGGCAGGAGTGTTGTACAGTGGAGTTACAGGCAGGAGTGTTGTACAGTGGAGTTACAGGCAGGAGTGTTGTAAAGTGGAGTTAGAGGCAGGAGTGTTGTAAGTGGAGTTACAGGCAGGAGTGTTGTAAAGTGGAGTTACAGGCAGGAGTGTTGTAAGTGGAGTTACAGGCAGGAGTGTTGTAAGTGGAGTTACAGGCAGGAGTGTTGTAAAGTGGAGTTACAGGCAGGAGTGTTGTAAGTGGAGTTACAGGCAGGAGTGTTGTAAAGTGGAGTTACAGGCAGGAGTGTTGTAAGTGGAGTAACAGGCAAAAGTGTGTAAGTGGAGTTACAGGCAGGAGTGTTGTACAGTGGAGTTACAGGCAGGAGTGTTGTACAGTGGAGTTACAGGCAGGAGTGTTGTACAGTGGAGTTACAGGCAGGA
>WNWK01011165.1:0-65957 GCA_009830355.1 Cherax destructor | reverse complement strand
GGTTGGGAGACTACACTCTCCCGTCTTCGCATCGCCACACTCGCCTTACTCACGGGTATCTCATGGAGAGGCTCCCTGCCCTCTCTGTGAGCATTGTCAGGTTCCAGTGTCTGTTCGACATATCCTGTTGGACTGCCCACTTATCAACGAGCACGCAGAATTTACCTCCAACGACGTCTTCGCTCTGCGGCCCTTTCTTTACCTTCCCTTCTTGCAGATGGCCCCTCCTTTAATCCTGACTCTCTCATTGACTTTTTGACAGAAACTGACTTACTACACAAACTCTGAAGATTATACCTCTAGCACCTCCCTCAGTCCCTTCTACCTCGATCTCTTGCTACCCTCCTCCCCTGCACTATCCACCGTCATCTTGCACTCCATACCCTACTAATCGTCCATCTCCCTCTTACAACCCACTCTCCCTGCATCCTACAATAACCTGCAGCGCTGTATAACCCCTGTGGTTTGGCGCTTCTGTTTGATTATAATAATAATAATAATGTTCAACATATTCTGCTGGACTGCCCACTCTATCAACGAGCACGCAGAATTTACCTCCAACGACGTCTTCGCTCTGCGGCCCTTTCTTTACCTTCCCTTCTTGCAGATGGACCCTCCTTTAATCCTGACTCTCTTGTTGACTTTTTGACAGAAACTGACTTACTACACAAACTCTGAAGATTATACCTCTAGCACCTCCCTCAGTCCCTTCTACCTCGATCTCTTGCTACCCTCTATCCCTGCACTATCCACCGTCATCTTGCACTCCATACCCTACTAATCATCCATCTCCCTCTTACAACCCACTCTCCCTGCATCCTACAATAACCTGCAGCGCTGTATAACCCTGTGGTTTAGCGCTTCTATTTGATTATAATAATAATAATTTATGTACTTGAGAGGTATTATGGTTTTCATTCTTGTGGCCATGTTGGGTATACTTCAGATTTCTCTGGTGTTTATGACATTCAGAAGCTAAACTAGACACTGCCGTGTTTGCCATGTATGGTGACCTGTATTTATTTTAAATGAGGGAAGTGCTAAACTTAAAAGGATCATGACAAATGGGGAATGGGAGGCATATAGGTTTGATCCAAGACAAGGGAAGATGAGTTCAGTTCCTTGTAGAGGTACAACATCAATTTTCCGGACACTGATGGTCTGGAATCATACAAATTTAAGAGCAGACACTTGAAATAATTCCTGCCGCAGTGTATTTGCCACCAAACTGCACGTCACTTATCTAATCCCAAGACAAAGGAATACTGTGCTCTCTAAAGGAGGTAAAATCAGTAATCCAGAAGGGCTTTGCAACCAAAGGTCCGGAAAATCAATGTTGTACCTGTATTATTATAATCAAAACTAAGCACTAAACCACCTGGGTCATACAGTGCTGCAGGGAAGAGGTAAGGTCAGTGAGGAGTGCTAAAGGAAGTGTAATCAAAGGTTGTGTAATATGTCACTTTCAAAAAGTCAAAGAGGGAGTCTGTGTCAAAGGTTGGGTCGTCAGTGAGGAGGGAAGATAAAGTAAGGGGTGTTAGAGCAGTGACAGTATCAGAGGTAAATTCTGCATGCTCACTGATAGACTGGACAGTCCAACAGAATATGGCAAACTGAAATTAAAACCTGACAATTTGTATAGAGTGGAACTGGGCGCCTCTCGATGAGATACCCATGAGTGAGGCGGGTGTACCCGATGTGAAGACAGGAAAGTGTAGTCTCTCGACCACAACATCGATGATGAGAAGACCAGGATCTTAAGCTTTGCTTGATAGTGTAATTTGTTATGAATCAATTCAGATCAACATCGTTGCCAATAGTTGCGAAGGCGGCTAGAGATTACAGCAAAATAAGCTGAGAATGTGTTCCTTGAATTGTCCCTTGCTGGTATCAAGGAACCTTTCTTGAGGGGCATTGGTTCATACATTACTTTTTTTTTCCACTTAATGGAAGCCAAGGCTTGCCTGTATAAGGTTACAGGGGTTTGGTCCTAGCTCCTGGCCCCATTTTTCAACTTAATAGATTCACTCCCTCCTAGCCTCGTGTACCTGCTCAGAAAACAATGTATGGAATCTGCTTCCACCACTTTGTTGAGGTCATTTCCACTTCCTGTGAAACTCTGCCCCTTGGGTGCGCAATATGTTTCTTTTGGAGAGGGGGATATAGAGATAAAACAGGAGGCTTAGTGCTGGCTCTGCTGTATGAACAGGCTGGGCTTGCATCTCTTCCACACACTGGTGAGGCTGTGCAATTGGCTAGAGCTAAGCATAAGAGGTTAGGCACCCTTTTGGTCATGTAATTACCATTCCCCACTTAAGAGGTATGTGTTACCTTTTTTTTTTTTTTTGTTTTAGTAAATTTGTAAGCCTTGTTGGACTATGGTGGTTGGAGGGAATGGAAATCACAAGAACTATTATAAATTGTAATTCTTTCTTCTTTCAACACGTCGGCCGTTTCCCACCGAAGCGGGGTGGCCCAAAATGAAAAACGAAAGTTTTCCCTTTTACATTTAGGTACAGTGGTACCTCGACTTACGATATTTTTTCATTCCAGAATGCTGTTCAAGTGCCATTACCAAACGAATTTATCTCCTTAAGAAATGTTGTAAAATAGACTAGTCCTTTTAGACCCCCAAAATTACACTTACAAAAGCATTTAAAAAAATAAACTTACATAAAAGGGCGAGTTTGGGGACCATCGTAAGTCGAGGTACCACTGTATATCGACAACACTTCTGCAAGCGGCAGGACTCCATGTTGCCGTCAGGTGAGCATCCAGCCTCAACTTCGCGGTCTTATATCTCGGTTGGTTTAGCGCTTCTATTTGATTATAATAATAATTATATCTCGGTAAGTACTGGTCCTATTTTTTTTTTTCCAACAAGTCGGCCATCTCCCACCAAGGCAGGGTGACCCAAAAAGAAAGAAAATCCCAAGAGAAAATACTTTCATCATCATTCAACACTTTCACCACACTCATACATAATCACTGTCTTTGCAGAGGCGCTCAGATACGACAGCCGAGAATAGTCTGTCCCAGCTGTCACTATCCCAGACCCCTCCTTTAAAGTGCAGGCATTGTACTTCCCATTTCCAGGACTCAAGTCCAACTAAATCAATTAACTGGTTTCCCTGAATCCCTTCAGAAGATGTTACCCTGCTCACACTCCAACAGCTCGCCAGGTCCCAAAAACCATTTGTCTCCATTCACTCCTATCTAACACGCTCACACATGCTTGCTGGAAGTCCAAGCCCCTCGCCCACAAAACCTCCTTTACCCCCTCCCTCCAACCTTTTCTAGGACGACCCCTACCCTGCCTTCCTTTCCCTACAGATTTATACGCTCTCCAAGTGATTCTACTTTGATCCATTCTCTCTAAATGACCAAACCACCTCAACAATTCCTCTTCAGCCCTCTGACAAATACTTTTAGTAACTCCACACCTTCTCCTAATTTCCACATTCCGAATTTTCTGCATAATATTTACACCACACATTGCCCTTAGACAGGACATCTCCACTGCCTCCAGCCTCCTCCTCACTGCAGCATTTGCAACCCATGCTTCACACCCATATAAGAGTGTTGGTACCACTATACTTTTGTACATTCCCTTCTTTGCCTCCATGGATAACGTTTTTTGTCAATTGCCCTCTAATTTAAAAAAGAAAATCAAAATATTCGGAGCGCTGAGTGAGTGAACGAAGACCTACGTTTGGACAGTTTAAGAGTTAATGAAAGAATCCGGCATAAAACAAAAATATTTCCCTGTGTGTGTGTATACTTCTGGGACACCCTGTATATTTCTTTTTAGCAACGAAGTGCATTTCATCAAAAAAAAAAAAATTACTAAATGAAGGAAAAAATAATTTGAAAATAGTTTATTTCATGGTTTACATAGACAACAGATGAACATACAAACACTGCTGAAACTACAGTTGACTGGGGTAATGAAAGTTTGCATTACATTGCAAAAATTTACATAGAGCAAAACTACTAAATTAGCATCTTTCAAAAACTCTGTATAACTCTGTAAGATTTGCAATTTGAAGGAATGTTGTATCTTGTGCAAAGTGTTGAGCAGGCAGCAGTCTTTTCCTCATGGCTGGGTATAAGAGATGCTCCACCTTCCACTGCCAGCCATCATTTTCATCCTGACAAATACAACAAATTTAATAATTTATGTGCAGGATTATTGGAAAAATAAAAGTACTTCAATATCCTCCCCTAAAAGAAATTTTTATAATGGTTGTCAAAATTAAGTTTTTCTTCCTCCAAGATTTCTGTGCAATAACTTTAAGAACTCTTCTTCTGTATCCTGCTTTGAAAAAGCCTCAGATTGCTATTGGACTGTGAAATTGCTAAGTTAATACATAAATGTATGGCAGTGGTTACATTGCAATAATTTGAGATTGCCTCTTCTTTGTCCCAATGTAGAGGAAGTTTTGTACTTGTTAGAATGCCAACTTGATAATTTCACTAAAAATTGTGTGGTATTTTCGTATGATTTAAGAACAGCTCTCCTTAGCGGCTTCAAAATGCCAATGCATGTAACCTAAAGAAAGGTTTTAGGCTGAACAGTGTAAGTTTTTTCCTCCTCACCCCTGTGAATTAATGTATTAAAATCACATACTTCCTGATGTGCTTGATTTCGCTGAACAGCATAAAACTTTGCCGTTTCACGGCAGAATGTCTGGAAGCATTCCAGCTCGTTTTCCCATTCCACTTCTGTTGCCAAGCGTAAAACATACATTGGCAAACCTTCCATTGCTGGAACATAATCATCTGAAAATAGAAAATGATTTTTTTTTTTTTCAACAAGTCGGCTGTCTCCCACCGAGGCAGGGTGACCCAAAAAGAAAGAAAATCCCCAAAAAGAAAATACTTTCATCATCATTCAACACTTTCACCACACTCATACATAATCACTGTCTTTGCAGAGGAGCTCAGATACGACAGCTGAGAAAAGTCCCTCCCAGCTGTCACTATCTCAGACCCCTCCTTTAAAGTGCAGGCATTGTACTTCCCATTTCCAGAACTCAAGTCCAACTAAATCAATTAACTGGTTTCCCTGAATCCCTTCACAAAATGTTACCCTGCTCACACTCCAACAGATCGTCATGTCCCAAAAACCATTCGTCTCCATTCACTCCTATCTAACACGCTCACACACGCTTGCTGGAAGTCCAAGCCCCTCGCCCACAAAACCTCCTTTACCCCTTCCCTCCAACCTTTTCTAGGACGACCCCTACCCCGCCTTCCTTCCCCTACAGATTTATACGCTCTCCAAGTCATTCTACTTTGATCCATTCTCTCTAAATGACCAAACCACAGCCATTATTGCTAGTGGTACGAAACTATGATTGGGTACTAAATATGAAGTCATAAAATATTCTCAGTCTTAATTTATTCTATTTCTCTTGCTGTATAACCCCTGTGGTTTAGCGCTTCTATTTGATTATAATAATAATAATCTATTTCTCTTATTCTAATATTTAATAAACCAAAAATATAACAATGGTGATAGAAAATTAAAATATTCTAGTACATTTAAGGAAAACTGCACTGTTCCTTTAATAATGTATTTACACAAATGCAGCCAAGTGTACATAAACACATGTAATGTAATTTGTGTATATATACAGTGGTACCCCGAGTTTCGTACTGCTCCTAACTCAAACAATTATGTAAGTGTATTTTTGGGGGTCTGAAACAGACTAATCTAATTTACATTATTCCTTATGCGAACAAATTCGTTCGGTAACGGCACTCGAACAACCTTCTGGAACGAATAATGTATGAAACTCGGGGAACCACTTTACTTGGAAAATCTATATTGCATACCTTGTTTTGAACAAATTTTACACTAAACAAGATTTTTTTTTTTTTTTATTAACACATCGGCCGATTCCCATCAAGGCAGGGTGGCCCGAAAAAGAAAAACTTTCATCCTCATTCACTCCATCACTGTCTTGCCAGAGGGGTGCTTTACACTACAGTTATAAAACTGCAACATTAACACCCCTCCTTCAGAGAGCAGACACTGTACTTCCCATCTCCAGGACTCGAGTCCGGCCTGCCGGTTTCCCTGAATCCCTTCATTACCCCTGTACCAGTGGTACAGGGGTAATGACGCCCCAAGGGTAATGAATCAACCACAGGTGGCGTTGATGTCCCAAGACTGAAAGTACCGACAGCCCACCCACCTGACAGGGATCTTCCAGTAATAATAGTAACCTGTTCTCCGGCTCTTCAACTTCCTTAGTTTTATTTTGAAACTAAAGATTTCCAAGACGTTTTGGTTCGTCCTGAACCATTATAAAGTCGAGTACAATGATCTGGAGCAGAACAAATCGTTATCCAACTAAATTCCTACCACGATATTGTGACATCCTCTCAATAAGTATTGATCTTTGCTCACGCTCCAACAGCACGTCAAGTATTAAAAACCATTTGTCTCCATTCACTCCTATCAAATACGCTCACACATGCTTGCTGGAAGTCCAAGCCCCTTGCACACAAAACCTCCTTTACCCCCTCCCTCCAACCTTTCCTAGGCCGACCCCTACCCCGCCTTCCCTCCACTACAGATTTATACACTCTCGAAGTCATTCTGTCTTGTTCCATTCTCTCTACATGTCCGAACCACCTCAACAACCCCTCCTCAGCTCTCTGGATAATAGTTTTGGTAATCCCACATCTCCTAATTTCCAAACTCCGAATTCTCTGCATTATATTCACACCACACATTGACCTCAGACATGACATCTCCACTGCCTCCAGCCTTCTCGTTGCAACATTCATCACCCATGCTTCACACCCATATAAGAGTGTTGGTATAACTATACTCTCATACATTTCCCTCTTTACTTCCATGGACAAACTTCTTTGTCTCCACAGACTCCTCAGTGCACCACTCACCCTTTTCCCCTCATCAATTCTATGATTCACCTCATCCTTCATAGACCCATCTGCTGACATGTTCACCCCCAAATATCTGAATACATTCACCTCCTCCATACTCTCTCCCTCCAAGTATGGAGGAGGTGAATGTATTCAGATATTTGGGGGTGGACATGTCAGCAGATGGGTCTATGAAGGATGAGGTGAATCATAGATACTCTGCATTATATGTACTGACAGTTAATTGGGAATATCATCAAAAGACTCTCTAAACTCCTCCACTCACGTCTAGCACACTCATGCTTGCAAGAAGTTAAAGCCCCTACTTGTGAATACATCTTTTACACTCTTCTTGCAACCCTTTTCGGCGCTGTATGACCCCTGTGGTTTAGCGCTTCTTTTGATTATAATAATAATAATAATTGCAACCCTTTCTTTGCCATCCCCTTCACTTCTTTTTCCATGTACCCTAGATATTTAAACCTCTTTATCAACCTAATCTTTGAACATGACCAAAACTGTTTCAACAACCCTTCCTGCTTCCTTATACCTTTAACCTCCTCACCACAACATTCAAACACCCTCCTTCATACCCAAAGAAACACTATGAAGTCTTGAGTGACCATGAAAGAGAAGTCATAACTCAAATCAAATCATTGAGAGGTGAAGATGCAGCCAAGGGCAGGTCTTATGTATTCTGAAGATATGAGCATTTGACAATGTACTGCGAGAGACAAACACAGACATAAATAAAGCTGGGGTTAAGATTCACATTAGGAATGTTCTGCACAAGAGGCAATTCAATGAGATATTGCCTGTTCAAAGAGTGAAGGATAATTTTGGAAGTGGACCAAATTATAGATTAGCTATGATCCCATACTTGACAGAAAAAAACATTACTAATGTAAGGTAAAACTGTTTTTTTTAAAGTCTGCCTGGAGAGGATAAGGCAGCTGAAAATAAATAACTGAAGTACTAGTGGCAAAAGGTATAACCCTTGTGGTTTAGCGCTTCTTTTGATTATAATAATAATAATAGTGACAAAAGAGAATAAATATGAAGCAGATTGCTTTGAAATGCATTAGTGTGATGGAAGTTTATTATCTAGAAAGTAAATAGTATTGGTAAATTCTAATATTATGCAACCTTGGTCTGTGCAATGTTATATAAAAAAAAACTACCTAAAAATTAAGTAAAGCACAGTGCTATGGTTTAGTGCTTAGTTTTGATTGCAGTAATAATAGTAGCATAAATCTATAAAAAATTAGTAATGCATTTAATTTGGCTAAAATGGCCAGAACAGTTTTTAAAATCCACTGCCATACAGCCAGATGCCAAACCATGGCTGCCCACCTTTCCCCTCACTGCTCAAGTGTTTAATTTGTTTTAGTGATGCTCATTAGACCTCTCATAAAACCTATCATATATGATTTTCAAATTATATAAAACATCTACATCAGTAGAAACTTTCTATCATATATGATTTTCAAAAATATGTAAAACATCTAACTGGAAGAGGGACAAGATGGAATGTATGTCTGGTAGACTGTACAGTGGCTTATCCTTCATTCAGTTAGATAACTGCTCCAATACACTGAGATAGGTTCGGAGAATCCTTGTGCCACCAGTTAATGCAGTGAAATAAATTAGATCAAGATATTAAAACTTTGGGTTGTGAACGCTGCAGCGAGGAGGCGGCTGGAGGCATTGGAGATGTCCTGTTTGAGGGCAATGTGTGGTGTAAATATTATGCAGAGAATTTGGAGTGTGGAAATTAGGAGGATGTGTGGAGTTACTAAAATTATTAGTCAGAGGGCTAAAAAGGGGTTGTTGTGGTGGTTTGGTCATTTAGAGAGAATGGAATAAAGTAGAATGACTTGGAGAACGTATAAATCTGTAGGTAAAGGAAGGCTGGGTAGGGGTCGTCCTTGAAAAAGTTTGAGGGAGGGGGTAAAGGTTGTTTTGTGGGAGAGGGGCTTGGACTTCCAGCAAGCATATGTGAGCATATTAGATAGGAATGAATAGAGACAAATGGTTTTTGGGACCTGATGAGCTGTTGGAGTTTGAGCAGGGTAATATTTTGTGAAGGGATTCAGGGAAACCGGTTAGCTGGACTTGAGTCCTGGAAATAGGAAGTACAATGCCTGCACTTTAAAGGAGGGGTTTGGGATATTGGCAGTTTGGAGGGACTTCTAAACTGTCATATCTGAGCGCCTCTGCAAAGACTGATTATGTATGAGTGATGGTGAAAGTGTTGAATGATGATGAAAGTATTTTTCTTTCTTTTTGGGTCACCCTGCCTCGGTGGGAAACGACCGATGTGTTAAAAAAAAAAAAATTAAAACTTTCTAAACTATCAATCTTACTGCATTTCTCTGAAAAACATTTCAAGAAAATTGCTTTACTAATTTGGTTTACCTTTACCAACAATGATACCAACCTAGTAGATATGGTAAAGTACAAAGGTTGCCTTTTTCATCAATCTGCAAACTAAAGTAGTCATCTAGCATGTGCATCTTAGACAGCAACATTGTCTTAATATAAGAGGCCAAATCTTCCTTTGTCCCATCTGCCTCTGTCCAGCCACTTTCTTCCATATCAAATGCAATCATAGCTAGCTCATAAATACTTGCTGGGCTCTGGAAAAATGACAAAACATTAAATTTTTACATTGAAAAGATTAATGGCCAATTTAATCAAGAACACATGCATATACACATCAACACAAACAAAAATACATAAATTTACAGTAATAATACAGTACAGCCTCTCCTCACTTAACGACGGAGATAGGGGCCTAAGACCCCGTTGGTAAAAGATTTCATCACTAATAGAGGAATCACCCCTTACTGACACTTCAAAAGTGTCACCACCCAAAATTAAAACATTCAGTTTTATGTTTGTTGGGAAATTTCTTTCAATCTGTTTATTATTAATGGTAATACAACATGAAATAGGTCAATGATTTACTTCCAAGATATTCCAGGAAATGCTTACATAGCTGATTATATACTTGAAAAAAAAAAAAATCGAGAAAATTGCACTTTTTTCAGTCTTTGCATAGGGTAAGAGTGATCTTCTATAGTTACCCTTCAGGCGGGTAACTTTTTCTGTAATGGTCGCAGTCACTTTTCTTTTTTTTTATTCCTCTCCACCCTCCACCCTTCAATACCTCTCTATATAATGTCAGTTTTTATTAATTTGGGCGTCTTTATCATGCTTCTACGTTATTTATGTTATACCTAATATTATTCTGGAATATGGTAGGTAGATAACCTTTATTGATAGTAATAGTATAATTATACAATATTTAATAGTGCCGTGAGCTTACACGTCCATATGTCATGGTGAAGCAGGAGTTACTGAGACTGCTGGCACCTTCTCCCTCTCTCTCGTATAGCCCCAGCCCAGCACACATAAGAACATAAGAAAAAAGGAACACTGCAGCAGGCCTACTGACCCTTGCGAGGCAGGTCCATCACTCACCGACATTAGACCTGACCACCCGGAGCTACCCTTCTCCAGTCCACTTAAGAAACTAGTATGGCATCTGACCTAGTAGCACAAGCTAGTCAGGTCCAACTCACTCCCACCCACTCATGTATTTTTTCTTTCAACACGTCGGCCGTTTCCGACCGAAGCGGGGTGGCCCAAAAGGAAAAACAAAAGTTTCTCCTTTTACATTTAGTAATATATACAGGAGAAGGGGTTACTAGCCCCTTGCTTCCGGCATTTTAGTCGCCTCTTACGACACGCATGGCTTATGGAGGAAGAATTCTGTTCCACTTCCCCATGGAGACTCATGTATTTATCTAACCTATTTTTAAAACTACACAACGTCCCAGCCCCTATGACGGTACTCGGGAGTTTGTTCCACTCATCCACAACTCTATTACCAAACCAGTGCTTTCCTATATCCTTCCTGAATCTGAACTTTTCCAACTTGAAACCATTGCTGCAAGTCCTGTCTTGGCTGGATATTTTCAGCACGCTATTTACATCCCCTTTATTTATTCCTGTTTTCCATTTACAGTGGTCCCTTGGTTTTCGCCGAAAATTTGTTCCAGAATGCTGCTCAAGTGCCATTACCGAACGAATTTACTTCCTTAAAGAAATAATGTCACGTAGGTTAGTCTATTTCAGACCCCCAAAAATACACTTGCAACAACACTTACGAAAATACACTTACATAAATGTTCGAGTTTGGAGATGCACGAAAACAGAGGGACCACTGTATACACCTCAATCATATTCCCCCTAATTCTACGCCTTTCTAGAGAGTGCAGATTCAAGGCCCTCAGTCTATCCTCAAAGGAAAGATTTCTGATACATGGGATCAACTTTGTCATCCTCCTCTGTACGTTTTCCAGTGCATTTATATCTATGTATTCTGTAATACGGTGACCAGAACTGTGCAGATATATAGAGTTGAAGAATAACCTGAGGACTTCTATTATTTATACTTCTTGATATGAAGCCAAGGATTCTCCACACCCTCCAATACCTCTCCATATACATATGTCAGTTTTTATTATTACATATTATTATTATTACCATCCACATACCTTGTTCACTGAGTTTAAGCATTTATTAAGCTTGCATGAGAGACAGAGAATGTAATAATAATAATTAATAATAATGATAATAATAATAATAATAATAACAATCGCTCTGGAGTGCTTCAGATGTCAGCTACCAAACCTATACGAAATACGTATGAAATTTACAGCACCCCAGAGTGATTATTAATTATATTTTATTATTATTATTATTATTATCACTATCGACATAACTTGTTAACTGAGTATAATAATTTCTTAAGCTGCCACGAGAGAGACAGAAAATGTCAACACACAGACGAACACACCAGCTGATCCCTTGACTGTGTACTTCTTTTGTACTTCTTCCATTTTCCTCTTCCAAGTGCTGCTGCATGTCTATTGTGCACCCCATAATACAAGATAGAGTTATAAGTGCAGCAGCACTTGGAAGAGGAAAAACAACAAGAGGAAAATGGAAGAAGTACAAAAGAAGTTCACAGTAAAGGGATTAGCTGGTGTGTTCGTCTGTGTGTTTACATTGTCTTTCTCGTGGCAGCTTAATTAAGAAATGATTAAACTCAGTGAACAAGGTATGTTGATAGTGATAATTTTTTTTTTTTATTAACACATCGGCCGATTCCCACCAAGGCAGGGTGGCCCGAAAAAGAAAAACTTTCATCATCATTCACTCCATCACTGTCTTGCCAGAGGGGTGCTTTACACTACAGTTATAAAACTGCAACATTAACACCCCTCCTTCAGAGTGCAGACACTGTACTTCCCATCTCCAGGACTCAAGTCCGGCCTGCCGGTTTCCCTGAATCCCTTCATAAATGTTACTTTGCTCACACTCCAACAGCACGTCAAGTATTAAAAACCATTTGTCTCCATTCACTCCTATCAAATACGCTCACACATGCTTGCTGGAAGTCCAAGCCCCTCGCACACAAAACCTCCTTTACCCCCTCCCTCCAACCTTTCCTAGGCCGACCCCTACCCAGCCTTCCCTCCACTATAGATTTATACACTCTCGAAGTCATTCTGTCTCGTTCCATTCTCTCTACATGTCCGAACCACCTCAACAACCCCTCCTCAGCTCTCTGGATAATAGTTTTGGTAATCCGCACCTCCTCCTAATTTCCAAACTCCGAATTCTCTGCATTATATTCACACCACACATTGACCTCAGACATGACATCTCCACTGCCTCCAGCCTTCTCCTCATTGCAACATTCATCACCCATGCTTCACACCCATATAAGACTGTTGGTATAACTATACTCTCATACATTCCCCTCTATACTTCCATGGACAAAGTTCTTTGTCTCCACAGACTCCGAAGTGCTCCACTTACCCTTTTCCCCTCATCAATTCTATGATTCACCTCATCCTTCATAGACCCATCTGCTGACATGTCCACTCCCAAATATCTGAATACATTCACCTCCTCCATACTCTCTCCCTCCAATCTGATATCCAATCTTTCGTCACCTAATCTTTTTGTTATCCTCATCACCTTACTCTTTCCTATATTCACTTTCAATTTTCTTCTTTTACACACCCTACCAAATTCATCCACCAACCTCTGCAACTTCTCTTCAGAATCTCCCAAAAGCCCAGTGTCATCAGCAAAAAGCAACTGTGACAACTCCCACTTTGTATTTGATTCTTTATCTTTTAACCCCACACCTCTTGCCAAGACCCTCGCATTCACTTCGCTTACAACCACATCTATAAATATATTGAACAACCATAGTGACATCACACATCCTTGTCTAAGGCCCACTTTTACTGGGAAATAGTCCCCCTCCCTCCTACACACACTAACCTGAGCCTCACTATCCTCATGAAAACTCTTCACTGCTTTCAGTAACCTACCTTCTATTCCATACACCTGCAACATCTGCCACATTGCCCCCCTATCCACCCTATCATACGCCTTTTCCAAATCCATAAATGCCACAAAAACCTCTTTACCCTTATCCAAATACTGTTCACCTATGTTTCACTGTAAACACTTGGTCTACACACCCCCTACCTTTCCTAAAGCCCCCTTGCTCATCTGCTATCCTGCTTTCTGTCTTACTCTTAATTCTTTCAATAATAACTCTACCATACACTTTACCAGGTACACTCAACAGACTTCTTCCCCTATAATTTTTGCACTCTCTTTTGTCCCCTTTGCCTTTATACAAAGGAACAATACATGCTCTCTGCCAATCCCTAGGTTTATTTCTTGTAATAATAATCGCTCAGTTGTTTAGCTTGAAGGTCAGTGGTATAGCTTGAATGTCAGTGGTATAGCTTGAAGGTCAGTGGTATAGCTTGAAGGTCAGGGGTATAGCTTGAAGGTCAGTGGTATAGCTTGTAGTTCAGTGGTATAGCTTGAAGATCAGTGGTATAGCATGAAGGTCAGTGGTATAGCTTGAAGGTCAGTTGTATAGCTTGAAGGTCAGTGGTATAGCTTGAAGGTCAGTGGTATAGCTTGAAGGTCAGTGGTATAGTTTGAATGACAGTGGTATCTTTAAATGTCAGCTACGAAACCTATACAAGTGCTGCTGCACTTCAATCTTGTACTATGGGGTACACAATCAAGTTCAAATTTGTACAACTATGTAGTCTTGGAGACTTTAAAAGCTAGTGTACTGAGTGGCTATAAGAAGATTGAGATGAGTGACCCAAGTTCTCATACGGCATACAATTTTTTTTTTCTTTTACTCGTCGGAGAGCCCATCGTAACTCCGAGTTGTCGGTAAACAAGTACATCGGTAAGTGAGGAGAGGCTGTATATTAATACTTTATTTTAATCAGGGAGAAGTACTAAACCCATATGGGTCATACTAGACCTGGGAAATGGGAAGCATTCAGGTTCAATTTCAGGAAGGAGAGGATAAGTCAAAGTCCTTAGATCAAGAGCACTTCATTGACATCAAGGCACCTCCCTTAAGGGTATCAATACTTTAAGAGCTATACATGTATAAATTTGTTGATAACCATAGCATGTACTCGTATTACAGTACTATCCCTTCTATATGATCAATACCATGTCAAAAGTGAAATTACAGATAATTACAAACACTAGTGATGATAATTAGAACGTGTGAAACCTCTGTTTCTTACGAGATCTATGTATACTTTATATAACAATGGTTCATCAAGAATTTTCGGCCTCATTGGCTGTCTCCAGCTAATGCGTTCATCATTCTAGAAGTGTGCTGACAATGCAGTTAGGTTGACTCTTCATCTGCAACTTTCCCACCCCCTTCTGAGTGCAGGCACTGCCCTTCCCAATTCAAGGAGTCAAGTCCAGCTATAAAAGTCCAGCTTATAAAAGTTGCATTACTCACACTCCACCAGCACGTCCATTAAAAATTCACTTGTCTCCATTCATGCCTATCTAACATGCTCACATAAGCCTGCTGGATGCTTAAGCCGCTAAAACTCAGCCTCTTTCACCCCCCTCCCACCATCCATTCCTGGGACAAACCTTACTCCCTCCATTACACCCTCATCAT
Source organism: Cherax destructor (assembly GCA_009830355.1). Lineage (NCBI taxonomy): Eukaryota > Metazoa > Arthropoda > Malacostraca > Decapoda > Parastacidae > Cherax > Cherax destructor. The sequence continues at coordinate 51,001 of WNWK01011165.1, read as the reverse complement.
CTAATTCATCTCCATCCTCTCTATGTGCTCAAACTACTTCAACAATTCCTCCTCATCCCTCTGAAATAAAGCCTTGGTGACCCTACATTGCCTTTTAATTTATAAGCTCTGAATTCTTTACATGACAGTCGCACCACACACTGCTCTGAAACATGACATCTCCAATGCCTCTAGCCTTCTCACTGCAGCATTCAAAACCCATGATTTACACCCATAAAAAAAGTGTTAGTGCCACTATATTCTGGTACATTCCCTTTTTGTTTCTCCATAGATAAACTTCTTCAATCTATTACTGCCTAGACTTTGTTACCCTCATCACCTTGCTCTTTTCTACATTCACCTTTAATTTTCTTCTTTTACATACTCTCCCAAATTCATTGCAACTTGTCTTCAGACTCCCCCAAAAGCATACAAACAATGGATTTCAAAAGTGAATGGCATTATTTGAGCACATGTATAGTGTCTTTGAGCTCAGCCCCCTCAAAGGGTATCTCCAGTCTCTTTCTAGAGCTTTGTAGCAAGATGAGAAGAAATTCCTGTGGTGTATGATAGTATTCTGCCATACTGACCCCCATGTACCATGAACTGGTTTCATAAAATCAGTCAATTTGGGTTTCCTTCACACAGTTTCTCTGGGACATTGAAGAAAGTTCCATACGCAAAGTCCAGTTAACCAGACTTTAGTCCTGGAGGCGGAAAGTGCACTCTGAAGGAGGGGTGAGGGTATTGCGGTTTGGAGGGTCATCTGAACTGCGATGTCGGCATTCACTCATTCAATCACTGTCTGGGAAGAATAAAAAGGCACACTACTGTGACTGGAACAATACACCAATAACCCGTACTTAGAAGACAAACTTATGACGACGTTTTGGTCAGACTTGGACCATTATCTAGTTACACAGTCTCCCAAGTGAGCGTTATCTGTGTATAAATAGCGACTGAATGAAATTCTTTCTCTTTCTTTCAACACGTCGGCCGTTTCCCACCGAAGTGGGGTGGCCCAAAATGAAAAACGAAAGTTTCCCATTTTACATTTAGTAATATATACAGGAGAAGGGGTTACTAGCCCCTTGCTCCCAGCATGTTAGTCGCCTCTTACGACACGCATGGCTTACGGAGGAAGAATTCTGTTCCACTTCCCCATGGAGATAAGAGGAAATAAGAACAAGAACTAGTAAGAAAATAGAAGAAAACCCAGAGGGGTGTGTGTATATACATATGCTTGTACATGAATGTGTAGTGTGACCTAAGTGTAAGTAGAAGTAACAAGACATACCTGAAATCTTGCATGTTTATGAGACAGAAAAAAGACTGAATGAAATATAGTGATTAAATGAATGAAAGTATTTTTTGTCAGGGTCATCTTACCTCGGTGGGAGACAGCTCGAGTGTTTAAGAAAAAAAAAATTATGATAAAAGTGATATTACCACTTGGCATATATAGCAAATGGTATAGAGATCTCAAAAACAACCGAAAGTGTTTAGAAAAGTAATTACTACTCACCGAAAGTTTTAGGATGCCAAAGTTGCCAAAATCATTCAGCATAATCTGATAAAACAGTTCTTCACTATTGGGCAGAAATAAAAGGTAAATCTTAACAAAAAAATAAGAGAGTTTCTCATTAGTGGTTAACCATTTTTCAAGTAAAAAAAAATCCAGACTTGGCATAATAATGACCCAAATCTATTAGTCACCCCTAACAAAAATTTCACTGAGAAAAAAATAAAAGCAGTTTAATTACTAGATACATGATGACAGCATAAATTACCATGTAAGGCATCTCATAATGAAAGTCATCCTTGATAAGATTAATACAAGCTGTTGCATCTCTTTGATACTGCACTGCATAAAATTTTCCAGAATAAAATACAATGAGAAGGTACAATTTTCATTACAGCTAATCAATAGTTATTCCTGCAATCTTATGGTCAGAATTCAAGTATAGCCTCTCCTCACTTAACAACAGAGTTCTATTCCTGAGACCACGTCATTAAACGAATTCGCTAAGTGAGGAGTATACAGTGGAACCTCAGTTTTCGTCATTAATCTGTTCCAGAGAGTCTGACGAAAACCGAAGCAATATTTCCCATAAGAAATAATGTGTAAATCCAATTAATCCATTCCAAACACCCAAAAGTATTAACAAAAAAATACATTTTATAGAGAATAACTATAGTTTTACATACAGAAAACAATGAGAAATAAATATAAAGCACTATTGAAATGGATAAATGAACATTTAAATCACTTTTACCTTTATTGAAGACTCTTGTTGGGATATGGAAAATGGTGAGGAGGGGAGAGGGAGGAGAGTTTATTGTTTGGAGACAGGAAAAATGCTTCAATATGATACTAATATCAACTCTATGACTTATTTATCTATCACAATTCATCTAATATGACATAATAAACAATATTAATAACATAGAAACATGATATATACGTACTCTAGAATGAATAAAACATGTCATTACATATGTGACTAGTGGTGGTGGTGGTTGTGTTGTTGTTGAGTTTATCAGGGCCACTGACAGCATAAGCCGTATGGTGGTGGTGGCGGCGGCAGCGGCCATCACCACTAGTCACACTACTAACCACACTGAAACACCACTAGTCACACTGAAACAATGTATGTAATTTATAAATAAGAAATATTTACACTTTAATTTATAAATAAGAAATGTATTGGCAGAGGTTTAGGGTGGTGGAAGATACACAGGGCAGTGTATGTTGTCAGTGGCCCTATATACCTCCAACAACACTGGAGGAGTTAGTTTCGTGACGTCCTTTCTCTATCGCTTAATCGCTTAACTTACTTGCTACACTTTATCGCTGGCTGGCGCTATAGCCATTATCAACTCCTGCTGCTATAGTATCATACATAGTATCAGAACATCCGACGAAATCCGAGGCAATGAACGAAAACAGACAATATTTTGACAAAAAAGGTCGTCAATAAAGAAAATCAACGAAAACAGAGGTTCCACTGTACTATAATGGTAGCGAGTTTGTGTCAACCATCTTTGATATTGTTTTAATATCACCTTTGCACCATTTATAACATTTCTGGTATACAGCCGCTCCTCACTTAGAGACGTACTCGTTTACCGATGCCTCGGACTTACGACGGGCTCTCTGACCAATATTCATACCTAAATAATGTATATTAGAGCTAATTTCCTCTATTCTGTTTATTTCAATATACAGTACATTACTGTACAAACATTTAAAAAATATACCAGAAATGTTATATGTATATGGTGCAAAGGTGACATTAAAACAATATCAAAGATGGTTGACACAAACTCACTACCATTATAGTATACTCCTCACTTAGCAAAGAATTTGTTTAACGACGTGGTCTTAAAAACGCAACTCCATCGTTAAGTGAGGAGAGGCTGTATTTTTAAATATTTATACAGTAGTGTACTGTATATTGAAATAAACAGAATAGAGGAAATAAGCTTTTATATATATTATTTAGGTATGAATACTGGTCAGATTGCCCGTTGTAAGTCCAAGGTGTCAGTAAACGAGTATGTCGCTAAGTGAGGAGGGGCTGTACAGTATTATCAAGGATACATTACATACAAGCAATTCATATATCTTACAGTAAAATAATTGGTGTTTTTTTTAGAGTTTCAGTAATACCTTCAAATATTTAGGTAATGCAAAACAATATACAGTCAACCCCCGGATTACGATGGCGTCAGATTACGCTAAAATCGGTTAGCGATACATTTTTCCGTCAAAAAACTGGCTCAGTTTACGATGATCCGCTCGGAATACGCTATTCGTCCCGGACGCGTACGCGTGGCCCAGCTGGGCCCGGGCACTCCACGGAGCGTCAGTGTGCTATTGTTTACAAGCGAGAGGCAACCGCCACCCACGCATTCATACCAGTATATTGTCATTATTCCACTGTTTTAAGTGCTTGCAACTGCTAAATAAGCCACCATGGGTCCAAAGAAAGCTCCTAGTGCCAGTGCCAGCCCTGTGGTAAAGAGGCTGAGAAATACGGTAGAAGTGAAGGAGGAGATAACAGCAAAATATGAAAGTGGAGTGTGCATCGCTGAGCTGGCCAGGCTGTATGGCAAAGCTTATTCAACCATCGCTACCATTGTGGCCAAGGGAAATACACGTAAAATCAAGGAAGCTGTTGTTGCGAAAGGTGCAAATATGATCACAAAACAGAGATCGCAAGTGCTGGAAGATGTGGAAAATTTGTTGGTGTGGATCAACGAGAAACAGTTAGCAGGAGATAGTGTTACGCAGGCAATAATATGTGAAAAAGCAAGGCAGTTGCATGATGATCTCGTCAAGAAAATGCCTGCAACGAGTGCTGAAGTGAACGAATTTAAAGCCAGCAAAGGCAGGTTTGACAGATTTAAGAAGCGTAGTGGCATACATAGCGTTGTGAGGCATGGTGAGGCAGCCAGTTCTGACAAAATTGCGGCTGAAAATTACGTGAATGAATTCGTGGGGTACATAGAGGCTGAACAATTCCAACCCCAACAAGTGTTCAATTGTGACGAAACAGGCCTGTTTTGGAAGAAAATGCCAAACAGGACCTACAGTGGACCCTCGGTTAACGAATACCCCGGAAATCGTGCAATTATGTAAGTATAATTTTGTAAGTTCTTGTGGAAGTGTATTTTTGGGGGTCTGAAATAGACTAACCTACGTGAAATTTTTCCTTAAGGGAGTAAATTCGTTCGGTAATGGCACTTGAGCAGACTTCAGGAGTGAAGTTTTTACGAAACTCGGGGGTCCACTGTACATTACACAGGAGGAAAGGGCACTCCCAGGACATAAGCCTATGAAAGACAGGCTAACTCTGATGCTTTGTGCCAATGCCAGTGGTGATTGTAAAGTGAAGCCTTTAGTGGTGTATCATTCTGAAAATCCCCGAGCATTTAAGAGATGCGGTGTCGCCAAGACTAATTTGTGTGTGATGTGGAAGTCTAACAATAAGGCATGGGTCACTAGGGAAATTTTCTTAGATTGGTTCCATGAAGTGTTTGGCCCCAGTGTGAAGAAATATCTCAAGGAAAATAATTTGCCACTTAAGTGCCTCCTGATAATGGACAATGCTCCTTGTCATCCTCCAGACTTGGCAGAGCAAATTGTGGAGGACTTTAAGTTCATCAAAGTGAAGTTCTTGCTCCCTAATACCACTCCTCTTCTCCAGCCCATGGACCAGCAGGTCATTTGCAACTTTAATGTTTCAAAAGTGCTTTGATGTGACCACAGACATGAAAATGACCCTAAGAGACTTTTGGAAAGATCATTTCCATATCCTGCATTGTGTACACCTTATAGGTAAGGCTTGGGAGGGAGTGACTACCAGGACTTTGAACTCTGCCTGGAGAAAATTGTAGCCAGACTGTGTCCTAGAGAGGGATTTTCAAGGTTTTGGGGCTGAGCCTCAGAACCCTGAGCCTGAGCCTGTTGTGCAAGAAATTGTGGAACTGGGCAAGTCCATGGGGTTGGAGGTGAGTGGTGAGGATGTGGAACAGTTGGTGGAGGAGCACAAAGAAGAGATAACCACTGAAGATCTGCAAGAGCTTCAACAGCAACAGCAACAACAGACCACAGGTCAGGAAAATGGTTCAGAGGAGGAGGAGGTGAAACAGAGATGGAAGAAGGTGCCTTCTTCAGTGATTAAGGAGATTTGTGGAGTGTGGACCAGGGTGCAAGGCTTTATGGATGAATATCACCCTAACCAAGCTGTTGCAGGCCGTGCTGGCAACCTGTACAATGACACTGTGGTGTCCCACTTCAGGAATGTTTTAAAGAATCGCCAGACACAGAGCTCCCTGGACAGATTTTTGGTTAGAGAGGGGTCCAGTGACTCTCAACCTGGTCCTAGTGGCATTAAAAGAAAAAGGCCAGTAACCCCAGAAAAGAACTTGGTACCTGCAGTGTTAATGGAAGGGGATTCCCCTTCCAAACACTAGCATTACTACTCCATCTTCTCCCCTCCTCCACACATCAACAACTCTTCAATAAATGTAAGTGACATGTTATTGTACTATTATTTCTTTATTTCTCATAAAATTGTGTGTAATTTAATGTCAAAAAGTTCTAAAAAAATATTTTATTTTAATACTTTTGGATGTCTGGAACGGATTAATTTTATTTCCATTATTTCTTATGGGGAAAATAAAATCAGATTACGATATTTTCGGTTAACGATAAGCCCTCTGAAACGGATTAATATCGTAATCCGGGGGTTCACTGTACGTAGTATGTAGTACTGTATACTGTATATACTGTACCAGGTAGTATATACTAAATAAATGCATGAACAGTATTTACCTGAGTGCTGAAGTGTTTGTTAGGTAAAGCTTATTGACATGTTGGATGAGAGCATACTCAGGATTAACGCAACCCACAAAAGTCATGTTTTTCACAGTTTCTAGAAGTCCTGCATGACAGCTGCTTTCTGTCTGTGACCTCAATGTCATGACACTTGTTAGCTTTATATCACGTCTGAAACGGAATGCTGTACTTTAAATCAACTTTAAATTATAACTTCTCCAGAATGACTTTTCTAAAGTATTTCACAGTTAAATTACAAATATTTTAATATTCATTATTAATTTTATCTGGTACAAATTTTGACAAACTGACAAACACTGAACTCAAATATTTTAATTTGTCAGATAATGCATTTTTCTAAATTCTTAGTTTTTAATTTACCTATTTTGTTCTTCAGTGCTAGACCTGGCCTGTTTATCTTCTTGAAAGTCCTCTTCTTCAACCACATTCTTATTTATTGCTGGCCTAAAATGCCAACAATACAAGGATGAGAAAATGCAAATATGAAAATTATTTCATGATGGCATAAAAACATTAGCATTTAAAATTAGAGAGATTACTGACAAGTTTATAAAAAAAGATATTCCTCTAATTCTAGTACAGTATTTATCTACAAACAGCAGATAAACACTAAAGACAGTATGGTATGAGATATATTCAAAAGGTAATTGACAACATGGGTTGTGTTTACACCTTGGAATGATGATAGGTTTTCCCCTAAAACAAAGGATTTGCTTTAGCACAGAAACGAAATATCCCACCTAACATCAAAGTTTTTTGCCAGCAACCTATTACAATTCAATTCAAACAAAAACTTAAATGGCATGTTACTGAAAACACAAATACATGAATTGAGTTAACTGCAAATTCAAATTTTATATACATTAGTGCAAAGTGAATTAATGAAAATGTATAAATGCCTGTAAGAGCTGATGCAACTCAATATAATGAGATTCACTTTCTTACAATTTGCATTACAAGAAATTTAACTAACAACTTGAGAATACTTTAAAAACTAAAGACCTGGTCAAAATCAAGTATGAAGAACCACACAAGCATGTTTACTCACTTTGTAAGGAACTTTTCTAGTTTCTGGTCACGAGAATCTGTACGAACCATTTGGTGGGCATAGACCTTATCCTTCTTATCTGCTGTTTCATTATCATTGGTAACACTGGATCCTTTTCCAGGCACACTTGGAACTGTACTTGCACCAGGAAGAAGAGCCTATGAAGTTAAATACATTTAAGCAAGTGTTGTAAGCAAGGAGAAGGTTGCGAAATTATCAACAACTTTTATCATAATTATGACCCTACAGGGGTTATACAACCACTGACAAAATGGAAGGCAATAAGTCAATCCAATAATAGGAAAGATTGGTCCAATTCTTTGGATTAAGAGCCCCTTCAACATCAAGGCACCTATCTCCCTTGAGGAATATTACAAGCATGAGTGTGCTTACACTTGGCTTATTCATATTATGGGAATGGAGAAATAGGGAACTGATAGTCATTTTATTTATTATTAATGATAATTGTTAAACCCTTCATAAAAATAATTATACGAATCATTGGAAGTAATGAAATACAGCCTCTCCTCACTTAGCGACATACTCGTTTACCGACGACTCGGACTTACAACGGGCTCTGACCAGTATGCATATCTAAATAATGTAAATTAGTGCTGATTTCCTCTACTCTTTTTAATACAATGTACAATACACTACTGTATGAACATTTAAAAATTTACCAGAAATGTTATAAATGGTGCAAAGGTGACATTAAAACAATATCAAAGATGGCTGACACAAACCCACTACAATTTTATAGTATGCTCCTCACTTAACGATGAATTCGTTTACCGACATGGTCTTAGGAATGGAACTCCGTCATTAAGTGAGGAGAGGCTGTATATAGTCTCAACACAGTACATATATGTCTGTTTCAATTTCTAATTATCTCTGAGTCTTGCAATGTTTATCCATTGTCTGATATATGGTAATTACTAAACCTGGAGGGGTCATCCAGTTCCTGGGGAATGGAAGGCAATCAGATTTAATCTAAAGGGGAGGGTAGCTCCAATTCCCTGGATCAAGAGCCCTTCTTGGTTATCCTCCCTTGAAGGGAGGATAACCAAGAAGGTCCAACCAGTACTAAATGTACACTCCTGTGAATGTCTCCATCCTGTTTTACACACACCTCTTACAGTGATATAAGGCTTATTGCCTTACTATCTGACCATGAAGTGGGGAACATTTCTTTGTTTTTTCTTCAATCCACATATTCAGTAACTGTTCTGCTATATTATTGATGAAGCCACTGTGTGGCAAAACGTTTCCTCATTAAAGATAACCAAGTGTTGCACATGTGTCTAATTTATCAACTTGTCGGTTCTCTGAACCATTTATCTACATTAATTTTAATGTTTAGTGACATGAGGCGAAGATTTGTTTTTATAAGTGATCACTTGCATCATTAATAATGCATGCCACTGATAACAGTTTGTTTGTATATAATTTTTCCTCAATTTTTTTCTTGTTATTAAGGTGAAATTTGAGATTGTAAAGCATTTATACTCTGCCTAAAGAAGTGGCTGTAAGGAGGAAGAAAACTACACCCAAACATATCTACCTCATTAAGTGGAGAAAAACAACAATATAACAATGAAGATTAATTAAAAGCTTGCCTGCGTATAAAATGTCCTGGATGAATTGCATCCCAATAACTTTGATTCTACTGCTTGCTGAATCTTTTCAACAATGGATTCTTCATGTAGAAAGTGGACTTCATGTTTTGTTGGATGCACATTAACATCAACATTTTGAGGGGAAATCTCCAAGCTCAGGTATATAAATGGGTGGCTATTCTTTGGCAGGTATGATGAATAGACGGTTTCAATGGCTTTTCTAAGGGCTGAAAGAATGTAAAGTGTGAAAAATGACCTTTTTAATTAAATTATGGACTTTTATCACAGGTTTAAGAGAAACTTAGCAGAATAATAACACATTACAGTAGTTATGTTTTACATAGCAAAAATTTAAGTACGTATAAATGTACTTTACAATCCTAGTCATTACATATGATAAATCTGCTCCAGTTAAAGGCAACAAGAATATACTATAGACTAGATTTTATGAAAGATTAATATGGTACTGAGTAGGGCTGATGAGGGGTTGTTGATGTGGTTCAGGAATTTAGAAAAGATGAAGCAAAATACAATGACTGGAGAAAGGAGGGGTAGGAAATGCCCCAGGGAAGACTAAAGGAAGAGGGTTAAGGAGGGTTTGAGTACTAGGGGCATGGATATCCAACAGGCTTGTGTGAGCATGTGAGTGGAGGTGGGGGTAATACAGTGCCTGTGCTCTGAAGAATGTCAGTATGCTTCTGGAAACAGTGATTGAATGAGTGATGCTGAATGTTTTTTCTCTTTGTTAGGCCACCCTACCTCAGTGAGAGATGGAAAGTCTGTAAAGGAAAAATTAAAAATTTTTGGCAATCATAAAAACTGAATTTTTCTCACCTGTTGATTCCACCAATCTATGATTAATAAAAAGCAAAAAAATGCACTTCTTTACAGAGTAGTTGGCATTGCTAATGTAACCTTTTGCCGAGAACTTTAGGTTTGTGTCTTCACACGACAGTTCTAGCAGTTCTCGTGCAACAGATGGGCCATAAATTGTGCGAACATTATCAACAACAGTCGAGTTAGGTGGGGTACGGATATCTGTTGCATTGTCTCCTTGCTTTTTAAGTGTGAAGCCCACACTGTAGTTGTGTATAGCATATCTGCTCACCACCTGAGGACAAAAATATTTAGGTACGAAATCTATACTATAAAAATATTTATTTAATTAAAATTTAATCAAATATAGTAGGACACTGTTTTATGCAAACTTTTTCAACACATTGAAAAAGTGCCACTATAAACTGACTTGTGCAGAAAAGCCTTTTAGCACGTGATGCAAAATGTAAAATATCAGCATGGATTCAAGTTACATGGAAAAGCTCCAATGGCTATGCCAGGTTTGGCCTACGAACAAGTCTATTGTTTTAAGGAATGCCAGCTTGATGCACTGTTATTGCACCCACACCATCTACAGTGGCATTCTAGAAGTGTTACATGTGTGGTGCCTCCATGTTCCTCAAAATTTTTTTTGATAGTCTCATCACCCAGACTTATTTAGTATTAACAACAGGAACACTGGTGATGCTAGGGAAAGGGGCACAAATAAGAAAATTAATTGAGAGTGATGGTTTAGAAAAAAATTTTTAATTATGCTTAGTGGCAGTGCTGATGTGATAAAAACTAACACAACTTTAGTCTCAGAGAATCAACCCATAATTACACTGTAATTAGACATACTAGTGCCTTTAACAGTCATATAACTACATTAGCTCTATTTTTACACTCTTTGAAAATAATGGTGATTGATAATAAATTGCCAAAAATTATCAAATGAAAAAATGTGTATTGGAGGTATGGTCTGGAGTAAGGCACAGCTATGGCAAGTCATTGGTGATAAGTTTAGAGGACCACCCTAGCTTACACAGTAACCAGCCATATTGACCCACAGTTGGCACTTCCACTTCTTTGGGATGCAGCCTTCCACACCACCGGAAGCAGGTATGTGACAACAGCTGTCGTAGACAGCTCACAAACTTGCTCTCAGTGTTGAAGAATTTAAAAAAAAAATAATCTTATGAAATGATAGAGAATCTTTTCCTGATTGTAATGACACCAAAAGTAAAAAAAAATTGATGGAAAACTTACGGAATTACACTATCACGAAGTTAGTGGTCTCAGCGATATTTGTGGATCACCAATTTTGCCCAATTTGAGCCCTATTTTCGGCCAATTCTATCGTTCCAGTCGACCAAACCCATAGCTATTTCACTAGAACTTAATTTGTTCTATCGATAGAGTACAATAAACCGCCCAGTTACTTTTTTCAACTACCCAATAAAGTGATCAGAAATTGGAAATTTGGCCAATTTCATATACAATTCAAGTAAGGCCAATTTCAAAACAGGGGCCAGAATAAACAATGCAGACATTCCTAGCACTAAAATAACATTTTCTCTGTTCATTAGTTACATCTCCAGGCCCCTCTTATATTACACTTGCTTTCCATTTTGAATTTATGTTCACAAAAAAATAGAAGATTTACTGTTATGCAGACTACTGTAATATTGTAAAGATGGTACAAATAATATCAGTGCATTTGTGAAAGCATATTAGACCCACCAGTTGATGTGTATTGGACTTGAGGTGTGATTTGTTTACTTTTGAACATCGGCAAAAATCGAACATTTCTGCTATTTTGAGCTCAATTTCAAGGTACTTTTAGTCCGAAAACCATTCAACATCATCCCTATTTCTGTAGTATATCTTCCATTCTATCAAATGAGACCAAGAAAACGAGAATACAACCATAAATACCATACAAAAATACACCGCAAAGTCGCTGTTTTAAATAAAAAACATAGTCGTAGTTATTTTTTCTCATCAAGTAGTGCGTGCTGCAGGATTTTTTTTTATACTGCACACACTGAGCACACAGACCCATTCTCTCACATGTAGGCCTACCAGCTTTCTCCCACCAGATTTGAAGGCGCTAGAATTTTGGTGTAGTATTACGGGACTGACACTGGCTTGCAAGCTGTAATATTACGGGACCGACAGTGAAAGGGTTAAGAGCAGCAACAAGCACCTCCCACATCATTCTATTAAGAGATGGGAAGTACAATGCCTGCACTCTGAAGGAGGGGTTTAATGTTGCAGTTTTATAACTGTAGTGTAAGTGCACCTCTGGCAAGACAGTGATGGAGTGAATGATGATGAAAGTTTTTCTTTTCGGGCCACCCTGCCTTGATGGGAAACAGCCGATGTGCTAATAAATAAAAAAACTACTGTACTGCATGTTTCTTAGATATGTTTATTTGGAATAGGTGTGGTTAGTTCTTACATGTCTGATACAATTTGGTAGGGAAATTTAGCTTATTTTTACTGATGTTTACATGTTGGGCAGTTAATGATAGCTGATACTGCCTACCACAAGTTTGTACAGTTATTGTACAGAGCTACATCAACCCTCTTCACACACACATCAAAAAGCAACAACCAGACTTTAAACCAAGCTAAAGTTGCATGTTTTAATTTTCTTTTAGACAATTTAATTTTTTTCTTTATTTTAAGCTCCTTTTGAGGTTCTATTTTTCCATAAGTTCTTCATTTAATATTGTCTTGCCAGAGGCACACAGATACTACTGTCCAGATGCCTCTCCAAACTGTAAACATCCTTGCCCATCTTTCAGAGTGAAGGCACTGTATTAGTATACAGTATATTATTCCTACCTCTGCTACTTTTGCATGTTCTTCTGAGGAACTTTTAAGTGCCTTTCTACGTGTAGCTACATTGTAAAACAAATCCTCAACAGATATTTGTGTCCCTTGGTTTCCTGCACAGGGTTTTGCTGCTCCAGTTGGCTTACCATCAACATATGAAACTCTGTAAAATAAAGACTAATAATAATAATAATAATAATAATAATTTTTATTTCTATGCATGTTACAAGTGTACAATGTTATTGGTAGTTACAATTATAAAACAATTATAAAACTGTAATGCAAGGAGAGCCACTGGCATGCCATGGCATTAGGGGCAGTTTATTCTAGAGACTTATTCACTAAGTACTTAATGCTAAAGAAATTGATTGAGTTTATTCTAGTTCTGTATTATTTAAATTATTACAGTGGACCCCCGAGTTTCGTAAAAACTTCACTCCTGAAGTCTGCTCAAGTGCCATTACCGAACGAAATTACTCCCTTAAGGAAAAATTTCACGTAGGTTAGTCTATTTCAGACCCCCAAAAATACACTTCCACAAGAACTTACAAAATTATACTTACATAATTGCACGATTTCCGGGGTATTCGTTAACCGAGGGTCCACTGTATATGGTTATACATACTATTAAAAGACAATACAAGAGAAATTGGTTGAGTTTAATCTAGTTGTATAATTTATTTCAAGTTACAGTATGTTGATGCTATACTAGTATAATAACAATACTAGAAATTGTTTTTAGAGTTTCTTCTAGATATATATTTTATTTCAAATTAAGAAAATGATGATACTAATAAGATTTTAAATGACAATATGATGATATGAAATTGCAACAAGTGTTAAGGAGGATGAACATATCAAATTGAGATCATCTTTAGAAAAATAATATTGGGTTTGGAAGTTTGTTACAGTATGAGTATTTAGTATAGGGTGAGTAGGTGATTTTTGAGAAGAGTCTTGAATTGATTTTCCGACAAGGTTAACTTGATATTTACTGGTAATGAATTCCATATTCTGCTACTGCTACTACAATAACACAAATACATCAGCATTACAGTGGTTGGTACAAGACCAAAAAAAAAAAATCCAGATTTTGGATTCAGAATGGTTTGCAGGAGAAAAATACAATAGTAAGAATTACAACACTTATAAATTGTTTGGTACACTACTGTATTTTCATAATTTTGTATATGCAAATTCATTGACAAAGGAGACTGGTTTTACACTGAATGTGTCATCCACTTCAAGGTTTTTAGATAGCATTATCTGCAAGCCTCACTTCCTGACCTGAAAATTAAGTAGGGTTTCATGCAGTGATTCACAACCTGGGCTCCTGGAACTGCAACTCTCATACAGCATTACACTATTATCTGTGAGGCTGGCTAACAGATCCCTAATTCACATTTATTATATCTAACATAATTATTAATCAACCTATCTGTTAGATGACTTATTTACAATACAGTTCACCAGAAAAAAAAAAACACCAATGCTTAACTTGGATATAAAGGCTAGGGGGTTTGGAAAGTATTGTCCCTCCACACTGAAATATTTTTTTTAACTGCAAATTCACTCTTAATGACCTTGAAAATACAACCTTAATTAGAACTTGTGCGGATGAGCATGTACATCACTCAAGCAACAGTTTAAAATGAAAAAGTAGACAAACGCAGTACGTATAATGAGATTCTTTATTGACAAAGTTTCAACCAGACAATGGGCTTTATCAAGTCACAGAGAGTAAGCAAGTATATACAGTGGTCCCTCGGTTTTCGTGCATCTCCAAACTCGAACATTTATGTAAGTGTATTTTCGTAAGTGCTGTTGCAAGTGTATTTTTGGGGGTCTGAAATAGACTAACCTACGTGACATTATTTCTTAAGGAAGTAAATTCGTTCGGTAATGGCACTTGAGCAGCATTCTGGAACGAATTTTCGGCGAAAACCGAGGGACCACTGTATATATATATATATATATATATTTTTTTTTTCAACAAGTCGGCCGTCTCCCACCAAGGCAGGGTGACCCAAAATGAAAATACTTTCATCATCATTCAACACTTTCACCACACTCATACATAATCACTGTCTTTGCAGAGGCGCTCAGATACGACAACTGAGAATAAGTCCCTCCCAGCTGTCACTATCCCAGACTCCTCCTTTAAAGTGCAGGCATTATACTTCCAATTTCCAGGACTCAAGTCCAACTAAATCAATTAACTGGTTTCCCTGAATCCCTTCACAAAATGTTACCCTGCTCACACTCCAACAGCTCGTCAGGTCCCAAAAACCATTCGTCTCCATTCACTCCTATCTAACACGCTCACACATGCTTGCTGGAAGTCCAAGCCCCTCGCCCACAAAGCCTCCTTTAGCTCCTCCCTCCAACCTTTTCGAGGACGACCCCTACCCCGCCTTCCTTCCCCTACAGATTTATACGCTCTCCAAGTCATTCTACTTTGATCCATTCTCTCTAAATGACCAAACCACCTCAACAACCCCTCTTCAGCCCTCCGAATTTTCTGCATAATATTTACACCACACATTGCCCTTAGACAGGACATCTCCACTGCCTCCAGCCACCTCCTCGCTGCAGCATTTGCAACCCATGCTTCACACCCATATAATAGTGTTGGTACCACTATACTTTCGTACATTCCCTTCTTTGCCTCCATGGATAACGTTTTTTGTCTCCACAGATACCTCAACGCACCACTCACCTTTTTTCTTTCATTAATTCTATGGTTAAACTCATCCTTCATAAACTCATCCGCTGACAAGTCAACTCCCAAATATCTGAAAACATTCACTTCTTCCATAATCTCTCTCTCCAACGTGATATCCAATTTTTCTTTATTTAAATCGTTTGATACCCTCATCACCTTACTCTTATCTAGAGCACAGTGATGTGAAGGATCAGGTGAGGAATGTTGATGTTGATCGCTGAGAAGAGGTTCAATTTGAGAAGGACCTGCCCAGCATGGGCCATCAGGTCTGTTACTATGTAGGATAATGATGAAGTTTCCTGGCAAGAGGTTCAGCTATGTTGAAAAAGCTGTTGTTCTGGTTGACATTGCTGGATATACAGATGAGTGATGATCAAATTATACTGCATTTGTGTCTACTTTTCCAGTATCAATATTTTATACCATTTATCCTCAAAGGAGTTTAAAATATTTAAGTGCATGTCCTTACTTCCATGCACACTTGGAGTCCTTAGTACGTGTGGTGATGGTCAGGTGAGCCACGTGGCTGATTGATGCAAGAGCTTCACCACGAAACCCATATGTATCAATTGATGCTAGGTCACCAAACTCTCGCAATTTGCTAGTTGTAAAACGTTCGCACACAATATCAAGATCTTCTTTCCTAATACCTGTGTGATTAAAAAATGCTCTTAAAGACAGTGAAAAGGGAAAATAATTATACATGGAAACATGGGAAAATGGTACTAAATTTTCCTGTCGTGTCTCTGAAACCGAGCAAAATTAAAATAAGAACCAAAGTTTAACAGATAAACAGACTTCTTATAAGCAGTAATAAATTTCCCACTATAGCTAAAACAAAAATATACATAAATATTTATGACTTACATACAATATGTCAATTAAATAATGTATTAAATATTAATCAACTTACCTGTTCCATTATCCTGAATCTGCAAGAGCTTGAGGCCACCTTGTCTTACTGTTACTTGAATATTTGTTGCTTTAGCATCCAAGCTGAAAAAAATTTCCATCTATAAATATATGCTGTATATACTACCTTCATTAATTTAATGGTATCCATAGTACATTCCTTACCTTAAGCAGCAACAATTCCTCTTGTTGTCAATCACTTGAACTGTACCATTTATCTGGTATCCATTATTTTCTAACTTTCAACAGTTTTTTTTTTAATACAAGATCACTACTTTTTTATAATAATACTACAGTTTTATATTCCATACTAATTTTTTACAACTGTTTTTAACCCTTTGGGGGTCGGTGCCATACTAGTACGTTTTATGAGCAGGGGTTGGTGCCGTACTAGTACGCCCAAATTCTAGCGGCCTCAATTTAAGCAGAAAACGTCTGGTAGGCATACATATGAAAGAATGGGTCTGTGTGGTCAGTGTGCGCAGTATAAAAAAAATCCTGCAGTACACACTGCATGAGAGAAAAAAAACTCTGACCGTTTTTTTCGATTAAAACAGCGACTTTGCAGTCGATTTTTGTATGGTATATATTGATGTATTCTCGTTTTCTCGGTCTCATTTGATAGAATGGAAGATATATTACAGAAATAGAGATGATTTTGATTGGTATGACAATGACAAGTACCTTGAAATTGATCTCAAAGTAGCGAAAATGTTCGATTTTTGACGATGTTCAAGAGTAAACAAATCACACCATGCCTCCAATACACATCAACTGGCGAGTCTTATATTCATGCACAAGTGCTCTGATATTATTTGTACCATTTTTACAATGATGCAGTTGTATACATAACAGTAAATCTTCTATTTTTTGTGAGAATAAAAATTCAAAATGAAAAGCAAAAGTAATGGAACAGGGGCCTGGAGACGTGACTAATGAACAGAGAACATGTTATTTTAGTGCCAGGAATGTCTGCCTTGTTTATTGTGGACCCTATTTTGAAATTGGCATCGTTTGAAATTTGTGTGAAATTGGAAAATTGCCATTTTCTGACCACTATTTTGGGTAGATGAAATTGGTAAATAGGCAGTTTCTTGTACTCAATCGATAGAAACAATGGAGTTCTATCGAAATAGCTATAGTTTTAGGAGACTGAAACATTGGAATTTGTCGAAAATAGGGCTCAAAGTGGGCAAAATCGCCGATGCGTAAGTGTCATGGCTACCGCTAACTTCGCGAAAGCATAATTCCGTTAGTTTTCGATCAAATTTCATAATTTTGGTGGCGTTATGATCGGAAAAAAAATTTTGACCCCAGGAACACTTTCCTGAGAAGGCCTGTCGACCCCCAAAGGGTTAAAAGTGCTCAAATAGTTGGGCCGCTTGTTGTTCACAATTTACATAAATGACAGACAAGGGTATAAATAGTGACATAAGCAAGTTTGCTGATGACACCAAAATAGACCATCGAATTCATTCTGACGAGGACACTATAGTGCTCCAGGAAGATCTGAACAGATTGGTGCAGTGGTGGGAGAAGTGGCAGATGCAGTTTAACATAGACAAATGCAAAGTTCTAGATAAATAACCATGATACTTATAAACTAAGTTCTGGTTAGCAATAATCTAAAGCCAAGACAACAGTGCATAAGTGTTCGAAATAAAGCGAATAAATTCTTGGTTTCACATCAAGAAGTATAAATAAAAGGAGTCCTCGGGTTGTTCTTCAACCCTATACTATCGTTGGTTTGGCCTCATTTAGATTAAGCTGCACAGTTCTGGTCGCCATATGACAGAACAGATATAAATGTGCTAGAAAACGTAAAAAGGAGGATAACAAAGTTGATCCCATGTATCAGAAATCTTTCCTAAGAGGATAGACTGAGGGCCCTGAATCTGTACTTTAGAAAGGCGTAGAATTAGGGAGGATATTAGGAGAAGGTGTGGAGTTACTAAAAGTATTTGTCAGAGGGCTGAAGAGGGGTTGTTGAGGTGGTTTGGTCATTTAGAGAGAATGGATCAAAGTAGAATGACTTGGAGAGCGTATAAATCTGTAGGGGAAGGAAGGCGGGGTAGGGGTCGTCCTAGAAAAGGTTGGAGGGAGGGGGTAAAGGAGGTTTTGTCGGCGAGGGGCTTGGACTTCCAGCAAGCATGTGTGAGCGTGTTAGATAAGAGTGAATGGAGACGAATGGTTTTTAGGACATGACGATCTGTTGGAGTGTGAGCAGGGTAACATTTTGTGAAGGGATTCAGGGAAACCAGTTAATTGATTTAGTTGGACTTGAGTCCTGGAAATGGGAAGTACAATGCCTGCACTTTAAAGGAGGGGTTTGGGATAGTGACAGCTGGGAGGGACTATTCTCAGCTGTCGTATCTGAGCGCCTCTGCAAAGACAGTGATTATGTACGAGTGTGGTGAAAGTGTTGAATGATGATGAAAGTATTTTCTTTTTGGGGATTTTCTTTCTTTTTGGGTCACCCTGCCTTGGTGGGAGACGGCCGACTTGTTGAAAAAAAAAAAAAAAATGATCGAGGTGTATAAATGGAAAACAGGAATAAATAAAGGGAATGTAAATGTGCTAAAAATACCTAGACAAGACAGGACTCACAGCAATGAGTTCAAGTTTAGATTCAGAAAGGATATAGGAAAGCACTGGTTTGGTAATAGAGCTGTGGATGAGTGGAACATACTCCTGAGTAGCATCACTGAAGCTAAAACCTTGTGTAGTTTTAAAAATAAGTTAGATAAATACACGAGTGGGTATGGGTAGATACGACTTGGACCTGACTAGCTAGGGCCAGTGGCTTAGACCAGTAGGTGACTTGGACCTGCCTCGCATGGGGCCAGTAGGCTTGCTGCAGTGCTCCTCATGTTCTAACATCACCTGACCTGGAAATATAAACACATTATACTGCTTATGTGTTTATATTTCCATTGTGTTGGTATTTTATATCATTTATTTCCAGCACCTCACCCCCCTCCCCATATACTTTATATAGTAATTTTAATGTACTCCATATACTGTACTGATAAAAGTCCCTAGTGGGTGAAACTGTATTAATAAAAGATTTCTTTGGTGAAAGTCTTTCTTTCACCAAATATTCATGTGAAAGTGCTAAACCCTTAGGGTCATACACCAACTGGGAAAAAGAAAGTCATGTTTGATGCAATGAAAGGGATTATTATTATTGTACAGTCTTCTACATTCATGGAAAGCTCGAAATTTAAAATTAAACAAAGCCCAGAAAATGGCAAGTAATCACGTTTGATACATGGAACAAACAGTATACGTACATGAGAAAACTGTTGCATTACATGTGGCTAGAATTACAGTAGATTGTAAAGCCTTAAAATACTGTATTCCAAAGAATATTTTAATTTTTGTATGCAACTTTCTGCTGTGTGCTGCTGCTCGAAGATTATGACTAACAAGTTCATGGCAAGAACATACCAAAGGAAATAAGTTTTAGTATTAAAGCCTGATCATTATTTTATATACAAGCCATAATGAACTCCACTGCTATGAGCTTGGGTTCTACATTACAGTACAGTATTATTTCACGACTAGCTTCAGAGGTAGGAAAACTCCCGAAACTCAAAGGTAAAACACAAGTAAGAGATAAGAAATATTAGAGATACCATATTTAATTTATAATTGATATAATTTGTACCAATACAAGCTAGAGTATTTTTACTATTCACATGTAAGTAGAACAAATACTACTTCACAGATTTTGCCTCTTTCACACATGGCAGCATCATACATTTTTTTCCTGACAAAACTATTGCTCTGTGGATGATTTATTACAGCACATTTTCTATACATCTATCATATACAAATTAAAGTATACACTATTGCTCTATTTGTAATCAGTAGAATATTTATTTTAAGCTGGGTAAGTAACAAAGAACTTGCCTAAAAGCCCATTATTATAAATCATATACCAATACAGTTAGTTTGTGTATTATCATATGCCACCAAATTCATTATCACCGAGTTGTTCTCTTTATAAATAAATACGCTTACCATTTTCTCAATTCATTTTACCTCACTTCAATTACATTTCTATATATTCTCTATGTTCATCCTTTGTCACATTCTCTGAAGACAACCCAGGAATAGACATAACCTTTATCACCTACAATCTCTGATAAGAGAGAACAGACATTGTGTCAACCATCATTCACACGTTGTCATTGTGTTGTGAACAATAAGATTAAAATGTGGAGGTGAAATGCCTGATTATATTAAATAATGGACTCTAGAGTTTACATGAAAAAACTGGGAATGTCTACTTAGCTCTTAGATATACGCTTTGGAAAATTTCAAAGTGAAATTACTAGAAATGTTTTTACTTTAGTTATTTAAGAAACTTTTTTGAAAGGAATAGTAAATAACCTCTTACTGACCTCACAAATTAATATACAAGAGAAAACTGAGTTAAGTGATGCTCATTTAATATTAAAAGTGATAATTCTATGAGTACTGTAGGCTACTGGTGAGAATCGAAGTGCAAACAAAATAAAAAAATATTTTAATGAAGGTGTGTCAAAGATAAGAAATTATATAAATGAGAAGAACAACTTTACCAAAAACAAAATACAGGTCAGCTATCCCTAATCTGGCATCATTGGGACCTGTAGTGTGAGTTTGCCGGATTATAGAGTGGTTAGGTTAGAATACACTTAATTAACCTATCAATAGAGACTCTTTCTGCTACATCTTCCTCATTTTCATCACTGCTTTCTCCTCCACTGGCTTGCTGCTGTGGATTTACAACCATCTGCACAATTTCTGAGTCAGTATAATGATGAAATTTGAGTCAGTATAATGATGAAATCTGAAATTATGCTAGCCGAAATTAGTGCTGGATTACTGATGGAACCGGATAACTGATTTCCGGATTAGTGATGGCCAACCTGTATTAGCTTTATTACTGTGACTAAGAAAATCATTTAAAAAGAAAGTGTGGACTTACTAGTCCACACTTTATTGCCAGAATTTTCTGAACTAAATATTCCACTGAAAGCAAAAATGACAAAAATACAGAATACTATACAGAACTGTTCATAAATCTACTAAGCATTTTCCAGACACATTTACAAAGTACCTATGACAAGGAACAGAAAAGTGCTAATTTTGCTAAAGCACTGGTGACATTATCAACTAGAACTGGGGCATTCTATGCTACTACAATAACCATACTGTCAACATTAGTAACTATATTTATGTGTAGAATATGTCACTGTTTTTCAACAAATTAGAGTAGCTCTCAGTAACAGCCATTTGTCACCACCAATTAAGTAGTTCCCAGTAAAACAGTCATTTGCCACTACCATCATAGTAGCCCTCAGTAAAATAGGCATGAGTCACCACCAGAGAAGCCCTCAGTAAAATAGTCATGTGTCACCACCAGAGAAGCCCTCAGTAAAACAGGCATTTGTCATCACTAATCAGTAGATCTCAGTAAAACAGGCATGTCTCAGTAAAACGCTTTTGTCACCACCATTCGGAATAGCTCCCAATAAAACTGCCATTCACCTCCAACAATTAAGAGTACCTTCACTCCCAGTACAAGAACACAGTACGTAGTTCCCAGTAAAACAGTTATTTCTCACTACCAATTCAAGCAGCTACCAATAAAACAATCATCTGCCACGGGTTGCCATTAACTGACAAAATATTCACACTCCTTCAATATTAAGTTACAAACACATTAGCTACCATGTTCACCTATACTGTATCCTCAGTACCAATGATGACAAGTACAAGTGAATACAGTATACTAAAAGTTAGGAGTAAGACGAGATAATTTTATTAAATATGTATAAGAAAAGGTATACAAGTGTGTTTTTGTATGATTTAACATTTATCTCAATCTTGGCACTACTTCAACTTAATTCAAAAGCACAATAACAATATGAAGGATGGCAACTAATGGATTTGTATCTTAACCCTTTCAGGGTCGAGACCCCCGATCCTGAACTCGCTCTCAGGGTCGAAAAATGAAAAAAAAAAAAAAATTCTTATGAAATGATAAGAGAATCTTTTCCCGATGGTAATGATGAAAAACTTACGGAATTATGCTCTTGTGAAGTTAGTGGTCTTGATGATATTTATGCATCAGCGATTTCGCCCACTTTGAGCCCTATTTTCGGCCATTTTAGACTGAATTAGGAGGGTTTCATTACATCTGGGTTGTTTGTTATCGCTTGCACATTAAAACTAGTATATCTCAACAGTAAAACCCAATTTAACATTGTACAATTTCAAACTATAATGGTTAAAATATTCCAAATAGCAGTTATTTAATATTAATTCTGATAAGGACACTACAGCATTACAGGAACAGATTAATGCAGTACGTAATTGGAAAAGTGGAAGATGTTTAATATATAGACAAATGCAAAGTTCTAAGCTTTGGAAAAGAAAACCATGAAGCCTATAAACTATATAATGTAGATCTTACTCTGAATGTGAAAAAAATTTAAGAGTTCTAGTTAGTAGTAATTTAAAACTAAGACAACCGTGAGTAAGTGTTCACAATAAAGCGAATAGAATTCTTGGCTTCACATCAAGAAGTATAAATAACGGGAGTCTTCAGATTATTCAACTATAACGTTTGTTAGATCTTATCTAGATTATGCTGCAGAATAGATACAAATGCACTGGAATACATACAGAGAAGGATGACAAAGTTGATCCCATGTACGTATCAGAAATCTTTCCTACAAGGATAGATGGCAATGAACCTGCATTCTAGAAAGGCACAGAATTAGGGGGAGATATGACTGAGGTGTAAAAATGGAAAACAGGAATATATAGTGTTAAAAACATCTAACCAAGACATTACTCACAGCAATGGGTTCGTTTGAAAAAATTAGATTTAGAAAGGATACAGAAAAGCACTGGTTTGGTAATAGAGTTGAGGACGAGTGGAACAAACTCCTGAGTAGCGTCATTGAAGATAAAACATTGACAAGCTTTAAAAATAGATTAGAAAATTACTTTAGTAACTTGGACCTGCCTAGCATGAGCCAGTAGGCCTGCTGCAGTGCTCATTCTTTCTTATGTTCTTCCAAAGCTATATTTTATAATGATTTAAACTAGAATAAACCTACAACTCCTCGAAAAGGTTTAAATCCATCAGGATACAAAAATCTTCGTGAAATTAAAA
The DNA here is from genome assembly GCA_009830355.1 of Cherax destructor. Taxonomy (NCBI): domain Eukaryota; kingdom Metazoa; phylum Arthropoda; class Malacostraca; order Decapoda; family Parastacidae; genus Cherax; species Cherax destructor. The sequence continues at coordinate 27,517 of WNWK01011165.1, read as the reverse complement.
CACGAGGCTTGTATGAAACTTAGGCTCGGTACTTTCCTCCTATAATTCTTCCTTGATATTTCCTAGTAGTCTGCAAAAACTTGAGGTATATGTACGCACCAGTTTTCAATCATTTCCTTCAAGGCATTGGCAGGTCTCTGGACCACTTCACCAGCAGCGATGCGGTTTACAACAATCTCGTCAAGTTTCTTTATTATGCCAGCCTCCATCTTGTACTTCTACGTCTTGCTGGAGCAGTTACCTGCTAAGTTAGGCCATGGGATGATACTCTAATGACAAGGGATAATATAATTTTCGACCTTTGGAGAGAAATGTTTACAAACATAAAATACCACGAGATGTTAAATTACGAGCCTATTATTGTTACATATGGCAGTCTATTATCTATTATGATGATAAACATTAATCTTTATATTTGCAGTAAATTTTACTTAATTATCACTTCTACATATAACGAATAGCTGATCTGCCAATGTTAAACATACAACTTAATGTACACAATTTATACTTGTTGCTGTAGTGCTTATATGTTCAGGATTTTAACAGTGAATCAAAATATGTATAAAATCACTAAACTTAAAACAATGACAGTAATACTTGTAGTATACTTGTATATGAATAAATGTGTGTATTTAATTTTAGTATAGAGATATTTTAAGTGTGTTAATTATTCTACCTGAGCAAGGGTTGGCTAGCCTGCTGACCCACTTTTTTTTCCCCAAGACGAACACCAACACATTAAACTTGCCCCATTATACTTTACAGCCTTACTACGACATCATATAGCGACAAATAACCTTTCCTTGAATTAAAATACACATTTTCATCATATATAATACTCTGGATTAGTGAAGAAAGTACACAGAGAGAGCAAATATAGTTAGGAGGGGAGGATAGGGAAGCAGAGCTCCACCAACATTAGTATCAGCGACAATGTCGTGGTGATCACTAGTGAGTGAGTTTGTGCCCAAGTTTTTGTGAAATTATTGCGTCCGTCCATCAGATGCCTTTTGCTCATGTGTGTTTGAGGTATATAATGTGTAGTAGTGCGTATAGATAGTAGCCGACATGCTGCGGTTTTTCAGCAAGAGAGTGGGGCGCAACGCCCAGAAATATAAGACTGTAGACGACGGTCGCTCCTCAGGCGCACCTAAACCCAAGCATATTCTTCCATGCAAGGTCATCCTCCTCGATGACACTGACCTCTCCTTCGACATTCCGGTAAGTACACGATCTTAACCACTCTAACAGTGTCATACGAGTTCGGAAAATACTCTTCTAAAGCAGGTAAGTAGAGGTTTATGAAGCGGGGTCAAACTTACCTGTAGTGGCCAGCCCCGTCCTCTTCACCACAACCTCTGTTAATAGTATCTCTCCACACCTTGTATCCCTGTCTTCTTCGGCTGTATATCTACTTCACCTTATAACTTATATGGGAAGAAATGGCGTGGAGGGGTGAAATGGGCAGTGGAGGAACACTGGAGTTCAGGGTGTGGGTATAATATCGGGGGCTGGAAGAACAAGTTTACGGCGAACTGCACAACTTCCTTAACAGGTGTGGCGTGTGACCTGCCTCTAGCCCTCTACCCGCCTTAACAGGTGTGGCGTGTGATCTGCCTCTAGCCCTCTACCCGCCTTAACAGGTGTGGCGTGTGATCTGCCTCTAGCCCTCTACCCGCCTTAACAGGTGTGGCGTGTGATCTGCCTCTAGCCCTCTACCCGCCTTAACAGGTGTGGCGTGTGATCTGCCTCTAGCCCTCTACCCGCCTTAACAGGTGTGGCGTGTGATCTGCCTCTAGCCCTCTACCCGCCTTAACAGGTGTGGCGTGTGATCTGCCTCTAGCCCTCTACCCGCCTTAACAGGTGTGGGGTGTGATCTGCCTCTAGCTCTCTACCCGCCTTAATAGGTGTGGCGTGTGATCTGCCTCTAACCCTCTACCCGCCTTAACAGGTGTGGCGTGTGATCTGCCTCTAACCCTCTACCCGCCTTAACAGGTGTGGCGTGTGACCTGCCTCTAGCTCTCTACCCGCCTTAATAGGTGTGGCGTGTGACCTGCCTCTAGCTCTCTACCCGCCTTAACAGGTGTGGCGTGTGACCTGCCTCTAGCCCTCTACCCGCCTTAACAGGTGTGGCGTGTGACCTGCCTCTAGCCCTCTACCCGCATTAACAGGTGTGGCTTGTGACCTGCCTCTAGCTCTCTACCCGCGCTTGCAGGTGTGTATGCTTCTCTTGTGCATGTTTCTCTTATGTACACTAGTGTGTGCTGTACTAGTTACCTTGTGACGTGTGGATGATAGTTACTTTATGACGTGTGGTAGTTGTAGTTAGCGTGTGACGTGGTAGATGGAATTACCTAGTTCCATCCCCAGGAAATTTTGAATGTAGTGTTTGTACACGAGTGTATGGTGTATATACACAAATATATAATGTGTGCACATTACCGTGTGACGTGTGGTAGTTATCTAGTTCATCCCCCATAAGATTATATAACGAGTATGTATATAGTTTCCGGGTCACCATTTGGAGAAGACCCGGGCCGGATGTACCGGCGAACATACAACAACAACAGTATATAGTGTTTGTATAAGAGTATATGGTCCTGGTCTGAGTTGCTCGATAATTTATTACTTAAATTGTTTAGTATTAGGCGGGTTATATAACTCGTTAAATAACCTAAGAAAATCGAACGTAACTTAACCTTATTTCGCCAGTGGTTGATATGGGAATGCCTACATTCGATACGTCCTTGTTTACTCTGCTCTGGTTGGCCAGACGCCTTACATGATTAAATATACAAGAAGAGTGGAACACTACACAAGGTCTACTGGCACTTACTAACCAGTTATTATATAAATGGTTTATATAACTGACAAGTTGATGAATGAAACTTGTGCAACACTTGAGTATTTATGCTGCCTGTATTTCTTTATGACGTCTGACATAGCAACATCTTGGAATCTTGATACACGGAACTCTTCAGCACTTGCCTAAACCATAGGCATGACCTACATCCACTAGTGGATTTTGTCCACCTGTGACGCTGTCTTCAACTGCTTCACTTCACCTGTCTGAAAAACATAAGCGCTTACCTTTCTCTGCACACATCCTATACTTTTATTAAGATTGATGTACTGAACACTGTCTCCAGGCTGAGGGACTGATTACCTCAAACTCTCATATTCCACCGTTCTTCTCTGTATTCGACTGATAAAGCCACTGGCTGGCGAAACGTTTCCACAGTCAAGATACCCAAGTATTGCACAAGTGTCTCTCACCCGCTCATGTATCTGTCCAACCTATATACCTGTATTTAAAGCTACTCAAAGTTCTCTCCTTAGTGACGCAAACTGGGAGATTTTCATTCTTCTACAACTCGATTGCTGATGACTAAGACACTTGTGCAACACTTCGGACGTCTTTTAACATCCTATGGAGAGGGAGCATGGACACGGGTCGTCCCACAACTGCTAAAAACAGTGGACATAGCCCCACTCCACAAAGGGGGCAGTAAAGCAATAGCAAAGAACTACAGACCAATAGTGCTAACGTCCCATACCATAAAAATCTTTGAAAGGGTTCTAAGAAGCAAGATCGCCACCCATCTAGATACCCATCAGTTACACAACCCAGGGCAGCATGGGTTTAGAGCAGGTCGCTCCTGTCTGTCCCAACTACTGGACCGCTATGACAAGGTCCTGGATTCTCTAGAAGATAAACAAAATGCAGATGTAATATACACAGACTTTGCAAAAGCCTTTGACAAGTGTGACCATGGTGTAATAGCGCACAAAATGCGTGATAAAGGAATAACAGGAAAAGTTGGTAGATGGATCTATAATTTCCTAACAAATAGAACACAAAGAGTAGTGGTAAACAGTAAAGTCTGAGGCGGCTACTGTGAAAAGCTCTGTTCCACAAGGCACAGTACTCACTCCCATCTTGTTCCTCATCCTCATATCTGACATAGACAGGCATATAAGCCACAGGGCCGTGTCTTCCTTTGCAGATGTCACCCGAATTTGCATGACAGTGTCCTCCATTGAAGACACCGCAAGACTTCAGGAGGACATCAACCAAATCTTTAAATGGGCCGCAGAAAACAATATGAAGTTTCAATTACTCCGATATGGAAAATGTGAGGAAATCAAAACTACATCAGAGTATAGAACAAATTCCAACCACACAATAGACCTGGGAGTGATCATGTCAGATCTCACCTCAATCGCATCTGCTAGAAAAATGACAGGATGGATAATGAGAACCTTCAAAACTAGGGATGTCAAGCCCATGATGACACTTAAGGTCGCTTGTTCTATCTAGGCTGGAATATTGCTGCGCACTAACAGCACCTTTCAAGGCAGGTGAAATTGCTGACCTAGAAAATGTACAGAGAACCTTCACGGCACGCATAACTGCGATAAAACACCTAAATTACTGGGAACGCTTGAAGTTCCAAAACCTGTACTCCCTAGAACGCAGGCGGGAGAGACACATGATCATATACACTTGGAAAATCCTAGAGGTATTAGGACCAAACTTGCACGAAAAATCACTCCCTATGAAAGCAAAAGACTCTGCAGACGATGTAACATTCCCCCAATGAAAAGCAGGGTGCCACTAGCACAATAAGAGACTAACACAATAAGTGTCAGGGGCCCAAGACTTCAATTGCCTCCCAGCATACATAAGGGGGATTACCAATAGTCCCCTGGCTGTCTTCAAGCATGCACTGGACAGGCACCTCAAGTCAGTACCTGACCAGCCGGGCTGCGGTTCGTACGTCGGTTTGCGTGCGGTCAATAGTAACAACCTGGTTGATCAGGCCCTGATCCACCATGAGGCCTGGTCACGGACCGGGCCGCGGGGGTGTTGACCCCCGGAACCTTGTCCAGGTACACTCCAGGTAAACAGAGCGGGGATAGTATATGCAGACGAGGCATTTGATATGTTTTGGAACTACATATGCTAAGCCTTTATATAATCTGTTATTAGCCACGTAGATGTGATGCCGATGGCCTGACAATAGCCTCCAGTAGACTGGAAAGTGTGCTGACTCGTGTATTGTGTATGTGGTCAGTCTCGTATTTGCTGAGGTGTGCGCGTGTTTTAATGACTTTTCTGTGTGCTCTTGTCTTCGTTGCGCACTATTGCGTTGGTGTGGTCATGGTGTATGGCTGCAAGTTTGCAGTGTGCTTGGCGGAAAGTCAGTATATTTTAAGGAATTGTTGGTTTTAATTTTGTGGAGTTATTCTATGGAGTTCACTATAAACTAGATGGGAATTGGATCCGAATTTAATCACAATCGTCCATTACGATTTTTTACGAGGGCATTGACACTGGAATAAAAAGGACAATAACGTTAGTACTGTTGGTGGTGAGGAGCGGCTGTTGTATAAAAAAATTGCAGTTGTCACAGATGGTGGTGTCTTAATATAACCTGTAAAACATATGTGCAGCATATGAACATAAGAAAGGAGGAGCACTGTAGAAGGTCTACTGGCCGATTCTAGGCAAGTCCAGCTCACCCACTCACACCTGCACAATAGTCTTCTTCAGTCAAATAGTCGCATCTACATTTGACTGAAAAGGCCTACTCTGTAGGCAAAATGTTTCATAAATAAAAAATACCTAAATGCTGCACATGTCTTACTAATCGGTGTTGTATATATACCATTTTGAGTAGCAGTAAAGGTTGTTGCTTCTCTTTTGTAACCATTGTAAGCGTAGGCTTCGTACACACGTAGCCTTTGGTTCGATTTCCGTCCAGTTTATAGTGAATTTAGTTGCAATTATCCAAAACTATTTTCCGAGTGCACCCTTTACCAGGCCAGGTGTGCCTCATATTTGATTCTGCCATAGAGGGTATTTAAGAGGCGCCTAAAATAAATAAACTTGACAAATGAACACAAATAAATATGTCTTAGAATTGCTTATATTATCAGAATATAGGTTGCAAATGTTGCAGTGTCTCAAATTTGATGCGTGGCCTGGTAAAGGGTTAACACCTGCACAACCCAAACCAACAAGGATTTAAAGCAGATCATTCTTGTCATAAATTCGTAACTACTAAACCATCATGAGAAAATTACGGAAACTTGGAAGAAAAAACTGGAGATGTGATTTACATGGATTCTGTGAAGGCATTTGACAAATTTGATCATGAAGTGATAGCACACAAAACGATACACAAATAATCTGCACGTAGGAAACTGAAGCTTTTCGATCAGACTTGGACCATCGGTTCAACTCGAATTAATCGCTGGAGCGTAAGACTAATGTGTCGGATATTCTCCCCTTCAAGGATCACAACAATGTATCACAACCGCAAAAAAAAATGATACTGGATAATTAGAGCCTTCAAAACAGAGGTGTCAAACCAATGATGTTACTCAAATAACTTGTTCTCCAGGCTGGAATACTGCCGTACACTTTAACAGCTTCGTTCAAGGCAGACGAAATTGCAGACCTGGAGAATGTGCAGAGAAACCTTTGAAGTCCCTCGAACTGTACTCCTTGGAAGGTAAGCGAGAAAGATGCATTATAATCTACACCTGGAAAATTATATAGGGATTGGTCTCAAATCTCTGTAGATGGTGCCAAATACTACCTTCAATGGAAAGCAGGTATGCAGTGAATATACTCATTGTACCCCTGCTTTTCATTGAGATAATGTGCACCGTCTGCCAAGCCTCTTGCTTTCGTAGGGAATGATATCTGTGTACAAATTTATAACTAACCCCTCCAGAATTTTCCAGGTATAGCATATGAAGCACCTTTCTTGTTTACCTTTCACGAGTACTTGAACATTCCCAATAATTTAGGTGTTTTATTAAATTTATACGGGCAGCGAAAGTTCTGTGTACATCTCTTTTAGCAATAATAAGTATATAAGCATGTTTATATTACATGCTTTCTCACTTGTTAACTTAATATAAACCACCTATTGTGAAGCAGTGTTTCAGGAACAAACATTTGCATGTATTTTGTGATGAACAAAAGGCACATTGTCGTCTTGTTTCCATTTTAAACTGAGGCTATCTCGTGATGTTTTAAGTTTGAATAAGGTGGTATATTTTTGTAAAGTTGCAATTCTGGGCAGCAGGTCCACATTCACCGCCATCTAGGCTGGTGTTTGTAGTGTGGCCCTGAATTGAACAGCGGATGTTGACAAAACTAAGTGTTGCAACTGATTCCGCTCTGGTATTCATGGATATTGTGGTCTGCGCGTTATTTAATTATACACCCTGGAGCATCCTCCTTCATTAAAAAAAGATTCATAATACATTTTCTCGAATTAGTGAAGAATATTTAAAACGTAAGTGGCTCTCTTGTGTAATTGTCCTCTATTTAAGCTTCAATCACTACTCACGTTGACAGTCACCAGCAATTAATGAGCTGAGCTGAAGAGAAATTGACTCATAGTAATATGTAAGAAAGCGAACGTGAAAAACGTACTGAGTTTAACTTGACTTATGTTACAAGGTGAAAATAATTAGTAGGATTTTTTCGCGCTAACTACATAAGGATAAAGACAAAGAGGTGTGTATTTATACTGTTACGCAGGCTGAGCGCGCGTGCGTGTGAGGGATGGACCAAGTCAGCAAACATTATTATAAATAGTAACTACTGCAATGAATGAACGAGAAGGCACTTAGTGATATTTACATTGAGTACAATTAATTAATATTCATTACACAGTAGGTAAGGTCATTGATTAAGCACTAAAAGTATTTCACAGTATCCTTCACCATATATTATCCCACAACTGTTTCACTGTCACACAAACTTAATCGTCTTGCATTGTGCAACAAAAAACCTAGCAGTTATTTATGATTTCTATGCCTTCACCAGCTGTATGACCCTTATGCATTTAGCGCTTAGTTATTATTATAATAATATACCTCCACCAGTCCTTGCGCTGAATGACCCTAATGGGTTTATTGCTTTATTAAATACAACACGATAAAGTCAGTCAGTGAGGAAGTCTAATCAGTTCAGAAGGTAGTAAATGTGGAAATGAAGCAGCGATGAAGTCTCATAGGATGACAACAGCCAGACTGATCAAAGATCGGCTTAGTCAACGCACGGAGAATCTATCCTTTATCAAGCCTTGCTTTGAGTGACTCAAAAGGGTCATTCGTGAAATAAATTATAGTTAAGTCACTAAGAAAGTTAGTGATGACTTAAGTCGGTAAAGACTTTTTTGTCACTGATAAAGTCAGTCGGCAAGGAAGTCACAAGACCAGTCAGCTAAGAGGTCAGTGATTAAGTTAATCAGTGATAACTATCGTATACGAGTTAGTAAGGAAGTCAATAATTAAATAATTTGGTGATATAGTTAGTGAGGAAGTCAGTAATGAAATGGGGAGAGATCAGAATGGGGAAAAACACTAAATTAATAAACAGGATGGACAGGAAGCGAAAACCGGGGTTCATAAATTGACAGGCCCAGCGCTCTACCCGAGGAAATTAATAATAAATGTAATTTTAGTGTGATCGTGGTGTAATATCCTGTTATTCCTGTTACGAATATCTAAGACTACAAAATTAATTACATAATTACTAACCGTGCCAATACGTTATAAAAATTATAAAGAAAAAATGTGTTGTGCGTGATAAGGCTCAAACAGAAATATATCATTAATGTAGTGTTATGTGAAGTATACATCTGTTGTGTAAACATGACAGGGTTTATGACTCGGGTACGAGACAGTACTGGTAACTGGCACTTAATGTGAAAATGATCTGCCTTGAAGTATTTCTTAGGACCCTCTTTTTCCTGGACAGTTCCCTTGAGCAGGTCTCCTGGTTCATGGCCTGATTAGCTTAGACCCTTGTAATAAGGACACATGTGCAACTAATGCGACATTTTATTGTGGTAACGTTTCGCTTTCCAGGAGCTTTGTCAGGCCGTTACAAAGCTCCTGGAGAGCGAAATGTTGCCACAATGAAATGTCGCATTAGTTTCACATGTGTCCAAACTCTTGCGTCTACCTTAAACAACATTAGGAATACCACAAATATAGACTCAGGCTTGCACCGAGACTACTAAAACTGCATTTCTTCAATCTTAATTACAGACAGAAATAAGAGGGTCTTAAGCTTTTACACACAAACATGAAGACCAGAACGGCGTCCATAGTGATCAAGGTCTCCATTACTTAGTGAAACTTCGTCCAGTTTCAGCTCCAATTTGTGGTTAGTTGCGAATTGTTCCAGCCACGGTATTGACTTTAATTTTTCCTAAAGTTATTAGATATTGTTACAGACACATTAAATTTATGACAAAAATTACTGTTAAAATTTTTCATGTGGTATAAAAGGAACAATATTGGAGAGAAGTGTGTGCAAGGGAAACCAGCAACCGTTATGTGGGTTGGAGCAGGCAGGCTGGCAGGAACCAGTCTTGTTGGCGGCCAACACGCCCACACTTACCCACGCCCATGAGAAAATTTATATACAACTGTTCTGACACGTGCATTTGCACCCTCGCCGTTTTAATATGCTGCTAACCTATGTTTATCTTGGTGCGTTTGCGTCCCCAGGAATTATCCTATATTCAAACTATTTTTTCTCTCTCTCTCTCGCTCTCACACTCACACACGAGCTGAGTCTCGACCCCCCTGCAACCACAAATAGGTGAGTACACACACATACAGGATGGTAGAGGTCTTCGGAAACACATACCTGTACTCTGAAAATCCTATAAACGAGTGTGTCGACAAGGAATCGTAGTGGAATCTAGCTGACTATATCTTCTATCATCCTTTTCGCCTCTTGACTTTAATACTGGGAATCAGCCGTTTAGCCCGTCAAGAAATCCCCAAATATGTGTATGTAATCACTGTATCAAACTATATCATGTACTATGGCAAAGCTTAAAGGAAGATGTGCATATCGAAATATCTCGTGTAAAAGTCAAACAAATGTTTGTAAAAGTTAGACAAAGATTCGGACAATGCGTGAAGAAAAACTACAAAAATAAGAGGTGGAGATGAGCTGGTATTTTTACTTAATGTTCACTCTACAAATCGGATACAGATAAAAATATATTTTGAATACACAGGTTACAAGTTATCACAGTGGTATTCTCGGATTATTTGTCAGCGGTGGCACTTCTGAGAAATATAGGACAGAAAGCCAGACTGCGGAAGACAAGCCCCTTAAGTATTGCATTTTCAAAGTAGTATCTAGTACTGCACTGAACAAGGTAATTGGAAATCACGGCAACCCAGGATTTGATAAAAAAAAAGACGATGTAAAGTCCAAAACTCTCAAAACTTTACATCAGTTATGAAAAGACACGAAATACAAAGTTCGTGGTTTAAGCAGGACTGTTGGGAGGCCACAGCAAAGTACCACTGGTACCAGCAGGTATAAGAAAACATGCCTAATGTTTCCTCCCATGCCGGGAATCGAACCACAGACACTTAGTGTGTGAGCTAAGTGCGTTGCCAACCGAGCCATAAGGGACGGGAGAAATAGTGTTTAGAAGAAGCCCTAGGAACTATTATGTACAAATATGGAAGGAAACTGAAAGATAGTGTGAAAATAATGAATCTTCCTTGGCTTGAACTTAATTACCTATTCCTTTATGACTCATGAATGCAATACTCCAAAAATATTGTATATACAAAAGGACAATTTAAAACTGGAGAAGGCAGTGGGACACCCACAATAACGACATACGTGTGTGAGGAAATACATAAGAAAATGCAAATATTATTAAAGATGGGTCACGATGAGCATTGTTCTGCTTATGTAACTACACAAGTAATATGGCACACTTAAACACACTAGTCTTTTGAAATAAATCAAAAGACAGGTTAGGCGCGGTGCAGTCCTTAATAGGAAGCTATTTCAATTGATTCTTGAGAGTTTTCAAAGCTTTGGAAGCTAAAATACCCAACCTATATAATGCTGCCTTTTGTTCCTATTGAGATAGTACGGAAAGCCACCGTGAGTACTCCTTTCAAAGTCGAGTGGGTGTTGTACTCCTTTCAAAGTCGAGTGGGTGTTGTACTCCTTTCAAAGTCGAGTGGGTGTTGTACTCCTTTCAAAGTCGAGTGTTGTACTTCAAAGTCGGGGTGTTGTACTCCTTTCAAAGTCGAGTGGGTGTTGTACTCCTTTCAAAGTCAGTGGTGTGACTCCTTTCAAAGTCGAGTGGGTGTTGTACTCCTTCAAAGTCGAGGGTGTTGTACTCCTTTCAAAGTCGAGTGGGTGTTGTACTCCTTTCAAAGTCGAGTGGGTGTTGTACTCCTTTCAAAGTCGAGTGGGTGTTGTACTCCTTTCAAAGTCGAGTGGGTGTTGTACTCCTTTCAAAGTCGAGTGGGTGTTGTACTCCTTTCAAAGTCGAGTGGGTGTTGTACTCCTTTCAAAGTCGAGTGGGTGTTGTACTCCTTTCAAAGTCGAGTGGGTGTTGTACTCCTTTCAAAGTCGAGTGGGTGTTGTACTCCTTTCAAAGTCGAGTGGGTGTTGTACTCCTTTCAAAGTCGAGTGGGTGTTGTACTCCTTTCAAAGTCGAGTGGGTGTTGTACTCCTTTCAAAGTCGAGTGGGTGTTGTACTCCTTTCAAAGTCGAGTGGGTGTTGTACTCCTTTCAAAGTCGAGTGGGTGTTGTACTCCTTTCAAAGTCGAGTGGGTGTTGTACTCCTTTCAAAGTCAGTGGTGTTGTACTCTTTCAAAGTCGAGTGGGTGTTGTACTCCTTTCAAAGTCGAGTGGGTGTTGTACTCCTTTCAAAGTCGAGTGGGTGTTGTACTCCTTTCAAAGTCGAGTGGGTGTTGTACTCCTTTCAAAGTCGAGTGGGTGTTGTACTCCTTTCAAAGTCGAGTGGGTGTTGGTCCTTGACCGGAGGAACGAAGGAGAAAAAGTAGTAAACAAAATACTTGAAATGATGTAAATCCTGATCTCACACCGTATGTCGCCATCAGTGTGGTTGTTCTGCAGTATGATGGGACGATTTAGTAACCTGTGCTTTATGCCAGCTGTGTTGTGCATGAGTGTATACGAATTTTTGCAGTGAGGCATTGACGTTTGAGAATGACCAGACGGCGCCAAGATGTGAAAGTTTCTGCGCAAAACCTTTCAGCTCCTCCACACCCTCTTCTTCTTGGCCTCTCCTTATCTCTTTCCTCTCCTTTTCTTTTGCATCGTCAGTCATTCTACCACTAGGAAGCTGAAGTAGCTGCTAAATCCATAGTGGAATGCTTGAATGTATCCTTATCGCTTATTGATTTCATTGCCTTATAAAGGAAGCCTATCCCGTGAGGTATTAAGTATCACTGTTAGCTCCTACCTATATAAACCCAGTGAACAAAACAGAAACAATGCTGGGACAAGTGTAGCAGTCTTCAAGAGGAAACTGGACAAGTATCTTCACCAGGTGCCTGATCAACCAGGCTGTGATGGATATGTGGGTCAATGGGCCACCAGCAGCAACAGCCTGATTGACCAGGCAAACACCAGACGAGTCTGGCCCATGGCCGGTCTTCGGGAGTAGAAAAACTCACTCATCAAAGGTATATATGTAAAGGGCGTTACTTAATTATCTCAAAGATTTCTTAATGTTTCTAAAGCTGTCACACTGAATAGGATAAAAAAATTCCCGGATAGAGGCATGGTTGACAGATAGGCAGCAGAGAGTTTGCATAAATGAGGAGAAATCAGAGTGGGGAAGCGTCACAAGCGGTGTTCCACAGGGGTCAGAGTTAGGCCCCTTGTTCACAATCTACATAAACGACATAGATGAGGAAATAAACAGCGACATAAGCAAGTTTGCTGATGACACCAAAATAGGCCGTAGAATTCATGCTGACGAGGACATTAGAGCACACCAGGAAGATTTGAATAGACTAATGCAGTGGTCGGAGAAGTGGCAGATGCAGTTTAATATAGACAAATGCAAAGTTCTAAACATTGAACAGGAAAATAACCATGCCACATATAAACTAAATTATGTAGATCTTAATATTACTTATTGCGAAAAGATTTGAGAGTTCTGGTTAGTAGTAATCTAAAACCAAGACAACAGTGCATAAGTTTTCGCAATAAAGCGAACAGAATCCTTGGCTTCATATCAAGAAACATAAATAATAGGAGTCCTCAGGTTGTTCTTCAACTCTACATATCTTTGGTTAGGCCTCATTTAGATTATGCTGCACAGTTTTGGTCACCGTATTACAGAATGGATATAAATGCACTAGAAAACATACAAAGAAGTTGATCCCATGTGTCAAAAATCTTGTACATGAATGGTATACAATACCAACATTCATGTACAACTTGTCAGACACTGCAACATCATGGAATCTTGGTTCAGAGGGCATCTCCACAACCTTCACTCCTACTAACCCGTCCCATTTTCACCTGACGCCAGTATATAAGCGCCAGCCTTCTTATCTGTGCTCCAGATTCTTCACGACTACGGTGCTCTTCACACCAACTCCAAGGCTGATTACCTATTAGTCTTCAAATTATGTCCTAGAATTTGTATTGATAAAACCACTGGATGGCTTTACCCAGATGTTGCATATGTGTCAAATTTTCATCAGAAATCTTCCCTGTGAGGATAGACTGAGGGCTCTGAATCTGTACTCTCTAGAAAGGCGTAGAATTAGGGAAGAGACTTGCCTCGCATGGGTCAGTAGGCCTGCTGCAGTGTTCCTTTTTTCTTATGTTCTTATGATTGAAGTGTATCAATGGAAAACAGGAATAAATAAAGGGAATGTAAATAGCGTGCTAAAAATATCTAGCATAGACAGGACTCGCAGCAATGGTTTTAAGTTGGAAAAATTTAGATTCAAGAAGGATATAGGAAAGCACTGGTTTGGTAATAGAGTTGTGGATGGGTGGAACAAACTCCCGAGCACCGTGATAGAAGCTAAAACGTCGTGTAGTTTTAAAAATAGGTTAGATAAATACATGAGTGGGTGTGAGTTGGACCTGACTAGCTTGTGCTAGTGGGTCTGATGCCGTGCTCCTTCCTTAAGTGGATGTGACCTGACCTGACTAGGTTGGGTCATTGGCTTAAGCCGGTAGGAGACTTGGACCTGCCTCGCATGGGCCAGTAGCATATCTCTTAATATAACACCAAATCAAGTAAAAATCTGATCAGATATTTTAAATGTATGTCAGGTAAGTAACGGAAAATAACGTTAAAGCTCCTAGCATAAATATACCCATATATATATATAGATATATTTATTGAAATTTCACATTGTCATAAAAGTAACATAATACCCACTGTAACAGTTATTTTGAGACAGCATTGAGTTATAATAACAGTCGGTGTACGGAGCACAACTTAAATGCTGGTGGTGAATGATTGTCTCAAAAGTCTTTTCACCTTAATAAATGCCGTATTTTAATAAATAGGTGAATTTGACCACCTGTTAAACAGTATAGGTTATAAGAACATAAGGAGGAACATTGCATCAGGCCTATTAGCCCATCCTAGGCAAGTCCTTCTCAAACCCAAACCCATCCATTAACATATGCCTTCCTGTCGGCCACTTTGAATCGGTTCATTGAAGTGCTTAGAGGCCAAGAACCCCTGTATGGCAAGTGTTCCTGTAAGTGATAACTGCGTGAGTAACACTTGTCTGTGTGATTACTTATTTGTACTCGTGGATTTGTTTGTGAGAGTCTAATACCCTGGTTCTGTTTCTGTCTCTTGGATACTTTGACCGGCATTATGGTTTCTGGCATCTTGAACTATATACGTACTCTGTAGTGTCTTATGATGAGCCGGGGATATAGTGGATAAAACAAGGCTACTGGATAAAACTGCCATTTTAAGTTTGTTGGGTTACTGTGTTGCTTGGCTGTTCTGGTAAACATCGGCTGCTCCAATTTCTTTCTTATGTCATTATTGTCACTAATGTGCTTGGCTGCGCAGGTAACCCGCGTTACACGATGTTTTAACAGCTTAATTGCTTATCTTGAATTAAAAACTAGCAGATTCTTGGCAGAAAGACTGTATATTGGGCCTCCAGCAGCAACACTGCTGGAATACGAAAACTCCGCAACATTTATACAGTGAATAATTTTCTTAATATATTATTAATAGTACAAAAGCTAGTTAAAAAAAATACTCCCTCATAAGTGTTACATTTTTGTATAGATAATTCTAACATATTACAGCATTTAGTAAAATTTCGCCAAGTGGCCTCAGTTCAAGTTCTTCCTCTCTAAAAAAGATTATTTTTTTTAACAACGCATCAGTTGTATCGAACGGCCATTATACACAATTATTCTAGAAGTATCTGAGGGAGTTGCTTGTAAGGAAAATATACCTCTGAGGGTGGATGAACCTCAGTCTGGCGGAAGTGATTGCGCACACGGTACGGAGACGACCCTGATTGACGTTTAGGTCACACTTCGCGGTACAGGAAGACGTTTATTGGCAGGATGGATGGCACGATTCTCGTTTGTGTTACGGAATCTCCTGTTATATTCTGTATGACACTTGCTGCTGTTTACAGGATCTCCAGGGATCCTTTATGACACTTGTTGCTGTTACAGGATCTCCAGGGATCCTCTTTATGACACTTGCTGCTGTTAAGAGATTTCACGAGATGGTAGAGTTTCCGGGGAATCTTCTTTATAACATGAGTGTGAATATCAAAAAGACGGGGGGGGGGATAATCTCC
Source organism: Cherax destructor (assembly GCA_009830355.1). Taxonomy (NCBI): domain Eukaryota; kingdom Metazoa; phylum Arthropoda; class Malacostraca; order Decapoda; family Parastacidae; genus Cherax; species Cherax destructor. Next base: position 11,866 of record WNWK01011165.1, on the reverse strand, counting down.
CATCTACCTGGAGAGAATTCCAGGGGTCAACGCCCCCGCGGCCCGGTCTGTGACCAGGCCTCCTGTTGGACCAGAGCCTGATCAACCAGGCTGTTACTGCTGGCCGCACGCAGTCCAACGTACGAACCACAGCCCGGCTGATCAGGTACCGACTTGAGGTGCCTGTCCAGTGCCTGCTTGAAGACAGCCAGGGGCTTGTTGGTAATCCCCCTGGTTCTGTTTCCCACCTGATCTTAACTTCGTTTATTTATTCGAAGCAAAATATTATGAAAGTCATTTAAACTAGAACAAACGTCACTGGAAAGGTTAAGAACATAAGAATGGAGGAACACTGCAGAAGGCCTACTGGCCATACAAGGCAGGTCCTTATCAAAACCACCACTACTTAAGAATTTACTCCCGCACCCACGACACCAATCAAACCCAGCCCCTCCCACTCATATATCTGTCCAATCTCTTTTTAAAGCCACCCAAGGTCCCAGCCTCTATCACCCTATAACTAACAGTAATTAATTTTGGATTAGTGGAATGAAGAAATGCCATAGTCTTAAAGAACATAAGAAAGAAGGGGCACTGCAGCAGCCCTACTGGCTCCTGCTAGGCAGGTCCAAGTCACCCACTTAAGAAGGAAGAAGCACTGCATCAGACCTACTGACCCAAGCCAGTCAGGTCCAACTCTAACCTATTCTTAAAACTACACAAAGTTTTAGCTTCAATGACGCTACTCGGGAATTTGTTCCACTCATCCACAACTCTTGTTACCAAACCAGTGCTTTCCTATATCCTTTCCTGAATTAAATTTTTCCAGCTTGAAAAAAATTGTAGTTATACTGTTAATAATTATCTATTATTATTATTATTATTATTCCAAGCTATTAGGTTATAATGTAAATGGTGAGCTTGAGGCTACCTTCAGACTTGCTGAATTGCAGTATAGATTAGGTGAAGGTTGTTTTGTCTTGTATGGGATTGACAAAGGGTAAGGGGGTGGGGGGTAATAATGAGAGCCGCGTTGGGGTCATGGGTCATGAGGTCACCTGTACAGCCTTTAGGTTCACACACCTTCAAAGACAACTCTCTCACGCACTTGTGTTGACACTCTCATACTCTTTCAGTCCCCCTCTTCTCTCCTAAGTTTAGGAGGCATGAGAAGAGGCTAACGGAATTGAAACTAGCAACATTGGAGGAAAGAACCAGAGATATGATAACATGCAAAATATTCTGGGTAATTGTTAGGATAGACAGGGTCAAGCTGTTACAGAACCAAGAAACGAGAACTCGATAAGTTACAGGGATGTCTGAAAGTATTTCTTAAGATTTAGGGTGGTCGGAAAGTGGAATGATCTTGGTAAAGAAGTGGTGGAGGCAGGCTCCAAACTTATCTTGGACACGTACGATAAGGCCCATCAGACCAGGAAGCAGTGTGTATGGCAAGCAGCAAGTTGAGAGGTAGGGCCAGGAACTAATATTCAACGCCTGCAGCTACACACACACGGTGGATGGGGACAGGATGTTTGAGATGGGACACAGCAACAAGGGGTCACAATTGGAAGTTAAAGACTGAGATGAGTCACAGGGATGTTAGAAAGTATTTCTTCAGTCATAGAGTTGTCAGGAAGTGGAACAATCTGGAGAGTGATATAGTGGAGGCAGGATCCATACATTGCTTTAAGAAGAGATACGATAAAGCTTATGAAGCAGGGAGTCGACCTGGAGGGCATTTCGGGGATCAGCGCCCCCGCGGCCCGGTCCATGACCAGGCCTCCAGGTGGATCAGGGCCTGATCAATGAGGTTGTTACTGCTGGCCGCACGTAGTCCAACGTACGAACCACAGCCCGGCTGATCTGGCACTGACTTTAGGTATCTGTCCAGCTCCCTCTTGAAGACAACCAGGGGTCTATTGGTAATTCCCCTCATGGCTGGTGGGAGGCTGTTGAACAGTCTTGGGCCCCTGACACTTATTGTGTTTTCTCTTAGTGTACCAGTGGCGCCCCTACTTTTCACTGGGAGTATGTTGCATCACCTGCCAAGTCTTTTGCTTTCGTAGGGAGTGATTTCTGTGTTGAGATTAGGGACCAGTCCCTCCGGAATCTTTCTGGTGTAGATTATGATATCTCTCTCTCGCCTGCGCTCCAGTGAATATAAGTCTAATGCTTCCAGGCGTTCCCAGTAGTTAAGGTGTTTGATGGAACTTATACGTGCAGTAAAGGTTCATTGTACATTCTCTAGATCAGCAATTTCACCTGCCTTGACTGGGGATGTTAATGTACAGCAGTATTCCAGCCTAGAGAGAACAAGTGATTTAAAAAGGATCATCATTGGCTTAGCATCTCTTGTCTTGAATGTTGTCATTATCCATCCTATCAGTTTCCTCGCAGATGTGATAGTGGCACTGTTGTGGTTCTTGAAGGTGAGATCTTCGGACATTACCACTCCCAGGTCCTTCACATTACTTTTCCGCTCTATTGTGTGATTAGTGATTTTAGTAGCGACCAGCAAAGAGGCGGGGCCAGGAGCTGCGACTCGACCCCTGCAGCCAAAAATAGATGAGTACACACCTGGGTAAGAACCACGGGAAACAAACCATTAAATACTCAGAAAGATACCAAAGCAGACATAGAAACGAAATGAAAGATGTACAGTAATACCGGCAATATGGATGACATGAATGACCTCAGGACATCTTATTGGATAGTTTTAGTCCAGGGACCTGAGCACTTAGGTCATCAGGGAACCTTGTCCCATCACAGGGACTTCACTCAGTCCAATTCACAAAGGGCACCCGGGATGGTCATCAGGACAGGGAGCTTTGAGGTCTATCAGTCCCCTGGTCATCAGGTCCTCAGGACCTTGGTCAGTCCAGGCCAGGGACTGGTCCTCCCAAGTCCTCCACTGTCTCCTTACACCTCCAGCTTGTACTCAAGGTCACTCGGGACCTTGGTCACCCAAAGTCCTCAGATAGGTACCCAAGGTCACTAGGCTGGTACTCAATACTCAGGACTTGGTCCTGAACACTCAGGACCTTGTCACTCCAAGGTCATCCAGGGCTGCACTATCTAGGGATCTTGATACCAAGGGACCTTTCACCCAGTTGTCCAAACCTTGGACAAGGTCACTCCAGGGATTGATACCAGTCATGACCTGCACTCCTCCTCGGGCCTTCACTCAACCTGCAGGGACCTGTCACTAAGCCACTCTCAGGACTTTGGTCACTCAATCAAGATGATGGACTCAACACATCAGGACCTCCAAAGGCCCAGGACTGTCACCTCAAACCTCCTCCTCCTCCAGACCTTGTCTACTTTGTCAGGACTGATAAGCCACGTAGGACTGGTCCAGACAACTTTCCTCAATCAAGGGATACCCAAGTGTCTGCATATTGGTCCTAATTACAACCTGTACCGGCATATGGATGGAAGGCACAGGGACTTGGTCACTCAGGCACTCTAGGGATCTGGTCTCAGTCCAGGGACCTTGGTCACTCCAAGGTCACTCCAGGGACCTTGGTCACTCCAAGGTCCCAGGATATGTATCTAGTAAAGATTGTCTGAAGTGTGTGCATTTGTCTTTTCATCCATAAATACCCAAAGAATTAATAAAAAATGAAAGTAGCAGGTTATTTAAGACAAGGAGCCAGGGGTGGAAGCTGGACCACACTTAAACATGCAGTTGTAGTACAGAAACGAGTTACATGACTTTACGTCGTATAATGTATGTAAGAGCTGATATCCTACCTTATCTCATTTCAAAGTTCAGCCTTACTTGAGGTATACTATTCTCCGTCACCTCAGCATGGTACCTAATCACTGCTAGGTGAACAATGGCAAGATGTATAAGGCAACATCTCCACCCGGCCCAGGATCAAACCTGTCATTCGGTAGGGTCGAGGAGTGTAGGCCAGGGAATCAGTGAAGCCGGTTTATAATACTTAAAGGATGGGACAGGAGCTATGACTTCTTTTCAGAATTACACCCAAAGAATCTTACAAATGTGTCATTCTCACCTCTGACCTCTCACACACTACAATAATTACTAGAGAAAAAAAAAGCTTTGTTCAGTATATGAGAGGGAGAAAACGGGATTTGTGTGTATTGAAGCGTTTTGAGGTCAGCCACACGATAGATCAAGCAAGTTGGTGGTGGATGTGATGGGTGTTTCAGGTGCACATGTGATTGTCACATCGTTACACACACATGAGCCAGGCAGTGATACGGGGAGAGTGAGTAAACGAACATAAGAAAGATGGATGTTGCGACTACGGTGTTCTTCACACCAACTCCAAGGCTGAGGGACTGATTACCTCATCTTTTGTATATAGTTCTACTGTCTTGAAGTTATGTCCTAGAATCTGTATTGATAAAGCCACTGGAGGGCGAAACGTCTACAATAAAGATACCCAGATGTTGCACATGTGTCTTAACTTTCATAATAAAGAAGGAACACTGCAGCAGGCCTGTTGGCGCATGCGAGGCAGGTCCAAGTCTCCCACCGGCTTAAGCCAATGCCCAAGCCTATCAGGTCAGGTCACATTCACTTAAGGAAGGAGCACGGCATCTGACCTAGTAGCACAAGCTAGTAAAGTCCAACTCACCCACCCACACCCACTCATGTATTTATCTAACCTATTTTTAAAACTACTCAACGCAACTAACGCACTAGAGTGGTGAAGGCAAATATACAGTTTCAAAAGTTGCTACGATTGGGCCCTAATAGTCAGGAATCAGTAAAGTTGGTTAATAAGAATTAAGAGGCGAAGCTTTTAGGATTTTAAGTTCAATAAAATTCTCAGATACAGGACTTTTTTACTATAAAATGTTACAACACAGACCCATGTAAACGAAGCACCCTGCGATTTCTTTTTAAACAAAGAAAAGAGTACTTGAAGCCTAAGTCTTACCAAGAGACTGCAAGTAATATTACAATGCATTATTTACAGATTATACAAACACTGTTGTTCTAACCTGGTCGTCATGGATGAGCTGCGCCGCAGTGCGCTTGTTGTTGTGGATTAACGCAAGCAGATGCTACCTAAAGCCGCAATAAGCCATTGTTTACCTGAAGAAAAGTTCTTGAACGCAAAGTTTAGCGCCTGAAGAAAGCTTTGAGGGGTTCGGCCCTCAGACAAAGGGAAAGAACGAGGTTTCAGGTGGGTGGCTTGTGGGGTCCCCTTCTCCCTGCTGGACGTGTGGAGGTTACACACAACCTTGAAAATCATTGTCATTGTCACTGTCATAACCATCAGTCTACTGCAGAAAGTCTCTCACTATGCATCCACACTCCTCATCCTTGAGCCTTTCCTGTCCCTTGTTGTTTCTCTTCTTTATTCTTTTATAATTTTTTTCTCGCATATAAGTATCATTAATTAGTCAAGGCTGTGCTCTCCTAGCCACTCTAATATTATTATCACGGGGAAGCAATAAAAACGTGTCTCATAGAGCATGGAAAATGGGATGCAATCAGGTTTGATCCAAGGGAAGGTAGCCCCAGTTTCTTAGACCAAGAGCCCTTTACCAGCATGATGGCAGACTTCAAAAAGCAGTTGGTCCCCCACACAGATGGCGGAGAGTTACTTTCCTAGACAGGTATCCTAGTGATGGCACACTATAGCAACACAATACTTGCACATCACTTTCACTTCATCTGAAGTATTTATAAGGTACACGAGAAGTGTATGTTTTTGTGTATATTCCTGTGTGTGCATGCCAAAAGTGTAATCCATATAGCCTTGATGACCCTTGTGTAGTAGACTTTAAACCTAATTAACCGGCCATCTTCACCTCGACGCTACTTATGCTCACCCTCTTTCACCAGGTTTATCTATTTGTGACTTGATAGTCATGGTCGGGTGTGTTTGGTTGTTGGAAATGGGCGTGTGTAGGTGGCAGAGTGGGCGTGTTTGGACGGCGGGGGTGGGCGTGTTTGTCCAGCAGGAATGGGCGTATTTGGGTGGCGTGAGGCAGGAGTTGTGCTGCTCCTCAAGGTTTTCACTCCACCCACCCACACAGAGGCTCCTTGTTCCCTCACTCTCTCCTCCCCTTCTCCTTCCCTCACTCTCTCCTCCCCTTCTCCTTCCCTCACTCTCTCCTCCCCTTCTCCTTCCCTCACTCTCTCCTCCCCTCACTCTCTCCTCCCCTTCTCCTTCCCTCACTCTTCTCCCCTTCTCCTTCCCTCACTCTTCTCCCCTTCCCTCAATATCCTCTTTTTTTCCATTTTCTTTCCTCACACTCCTTAGATTCTTTTTTTCACTCCCTCCACTTTTCTTCTCTCCCGTTACTTCTAATTTTGTTTGTTTCTCTCCAAAACAAAAGTTGCCAAGCCAATGAACTCTTCAGGTCACTGGTTCTCTCTAGGCCGGAATATTGCTGTGCAATAACGGCTCTCTTCAAGGCAGATGAAACCGCTGAGCTCAAAATGTACACAAATCCTCAAGCGCCTGAATTACTAGGATCGCCTTAAGTCCCTAGAACTGTACTTCTTAGAGAGAAGGCGAGAAAGATACATCATAATCTACACCAAGAAGATGCTGGTGGTATTGGTCCCAAATCTGCACACCGAAATTACTAATTAGGAACACAAGATACTTGGCAGACAGTTCAGTATACCTCAAATGAAAAACAACAACAGAGGAGTAATGAGTACACAGAGAGAACTCAATAAGGGATCACGACTCAACACCATCCCGTCATGCATAAGGGAGACTGAAGAATGTGACACTTGTGCAACATTTGGGAATCTTTATTGAGGAAACGTTTCGCCTAGCTGTCTTCAAGAGGCAACTCGACAGATTCCTCAAAACAGTTCCTTATCAGCCGAATTTTGGTGTATACGTTAGACTGCGGGTAGTGGGCACTAACAGCTTGATCGATCAGGCCAGCAACCAGGAGGCCTGATCTGGTACCGGGGCAATGACCTTCGGAAGCGACTCCAGGTAAACCATGATACCTTGGGACCTTCCTCCCATATGCTAACTTATTACTGATGGTGTGTTATATCGACAGATGGTAAATAAGACACACATGATACCTTTACAAGTCAGCTGTGAGCTTCTTGCTTCATTCAACGTACATATGTACGTGTATTCACAAATGTTCTAACTTTTTACGCTGGTTGCATTAATCACAATATTTATGTAGATATATATACTGATGATAAATGATGAATTAACCTAGCATAAGTCAAAATCATAACGATAATATGAATAAAACGGCAGGGTATGGGGTGTGTTATCCTGGGACATTAACTCTCCAGGTTAATAGCCCCGGAGAGCCCAATAAAACCACTGTCATACTGCCTGGCTTATTTCCAGTAAGGTCCATTAATCCTCTCCCGTAGGATGCTGTCCATACTAGTAATACGCAGGTACCTACTTACTGCCAGGTGAAATGACACCAGGTTACAAAGCACGGCAGTACCTGCGCACAAACACACACACACATATTTCACGGTGATGGTAATGACATATTGCCTACCTGGTGATAGTAATGACATGTTTGCCTCCATGGTGATGGTAATGACATGGTTTGCCTCCATGGTGATGGTAATGACAGGGTTTGCCTCCATGGTGATGGTAATGACATGGTTTGCCTCCATGGTGATGGTAATGACAGGGTTTGCCTCCATGGTGATGGTAATGACAGGGTTTGCCTCCATGGTGATGGTAATGACATGGTTTGCCTCCATGGTGATGGTAATGACATGGTTTGCCTCCATGGTGATGGTAATGACATGGTTTGCCTCCATGGTGATGGTAATGACATGTTTGCCTCCATGGTGATGGTAATGACATGGTTTGCCTCCAAGGTGATGGTAATGACATGGTTTACCTCCAGGGTGATGGTAATGACATGGTTTGCCTCCAGGGTGATGGTAATGACATGGTTTGCCTCCATGGTGATGGTAATGACATGGTTTGCCTCCATGGTGATGGTAATGACATGGTTTGCCTCCATGGTGATGGTAATGACATGGTTTGCCTCCATGGTGATGGTAATGACATGGTTTGCCTCCATGGTGATGGTAATGACATGTTTGCCTCCATGGTGATGGTAATGACATGGTTTGCCTCCATGGTGATGGTAATGACATGGTTTGCCTCCATGGTGATGGTAATGACATGGTTTGCCTCCATGGTGATGGTAATGACATGTTTGCCTCCATGGTGATGGTAATGACATGGTTTGCCTCCATGGTGATGGTAATGACATGGTTTGCCTCCATGGTGATGGTAATGACATGGTTTGCCTCCATGGTGATGGTAATGACATGGTTTGCCTCCAGGGTGATGGTAATGACATGGTTTGCCTCCATTGTGATGGTAATGACATGTTTGCCTCCATGGTGATGGTAATGACATGGTTTGCCTCCATGGTGATGGTAATGACATGGTTTGCCTCCATGGTGATGGTAATGACATGGTTTGCCTCCAAGGTGATGGTAATGACATGGTTTACCTCCAGGGTGATGGTAATGACATGGTTTGCCTCCAGGGTGATGGTAATGACATGGTTTGCCTCCAGGGGGATGGTAATGACATGGTTTGCCTCCAGTGTGATGGTAATGACATGGTTTGCCTCCATGGTGATGGTAATGACATGGTTTGCCTCCATGGTGATGGTAATGACATGGTTTGCCTCCATGGTGATGGTAATGACATGGTTTGCCTCCATGGTGATGGTAATGACAGGGTTTGCCTCCATGGTGATGGTAATGACATGGTTTGCCTCCATGGTGATGGTAATGACATGGTTTACCTCCATAGTGATGGTAATGACATGGTTTGCCTCCATGGTGATGGTAATGACATGGTTTGCCTCCATGGTGATGGTAATGACATGGTTTGCCTCCATGGTGATGGTAATGACATGGTTTGCCTCCATGGTGATGGTAATGACATGGTTTGCCTCCATGGTGATGGTAATGACATGGTTTGCCTCCATAGTGATGGTAATGACATGGTTTGCCTCCATGGTGATGGTAATGACATGGTTTGCCTCCATGGTGATGGTAATGACAGGGTTTGCCTCCATGGTGATGGTAATGACATGGTTTGCCTCCATGGTGATGGTAATGACATGGTTTGCCTCCATGGTGATGGTAATGACATGGTTTGCCTCCATGGTGATGGTAATGACATGGTTTGCCTCCATAGTGATGGTAATGACATGGTTTGCCTCCATAGTGATGGTAATGACATGGTTTGCCTCCATGGTGATGGTAATGACATGCTGGAGGAATATTAAGTCTCCATGCTTGAGTGATGCTAATTACTGCACCAAAACCATCAACGCGGAAGAAAAAGCGCATGAGATGAAGAAGAAAGGGCGGGAACGGCAGCGATGGTGCCGACGACGACCACGACGACGACGACAAGCGGCAGCAGCAAGTGGCGGCGGCAGCAGCAGTAGCCGCCGCCGTCTATAATGCAAGCAATAACAGAGACCCTTGTGAAGAACAGTAACATAAAAGCAGTTATGCTACCTTTACCTTTGAAGAGTTTCGAGAGTTTATCTACTCTCTGAGCCCGGCCATGGACCAGGCTCGTCTGGTGCTTGCCTGGTCAACCAGGCTGTTGCTGCTGGAGGCCCGCTGCCCCACATATCCATCACAGCCTGGTTGATCTGGCACCTGGTGAAGATACTTGTCCAGTTTCCTCTTGAAGGCTTCTACACTGGTTCCAGACGTGTTTCGGATATCTTCTGGTAAGATGTTGAATAGTCTGGGACCCCGGATGTTGATACAGTGCTCCCGTATTGTCCCCACCCCACCCCTGCTCCTCACTGGGTTTATTTTACACTTCTACATCGACTTGTGAGGAAACAACCACATGAATAATTATTTTTATTGAATAAGTAAAAATAACTGTCCCCCGTTGGGTAATTAACTGTTAAGAATATCGCAGTTACCTTTAATTAGTAAAACTTACTCCATCCTTATAATTGGCAGTAAGAGTATTTCAGTGAGTTTATTTAAAGTGTTTAGTAAAGATGAAGTGGAAGGCGGTGTCGACGAACATGAACAATACAGCAGAGCAAACCTTCATCAAGACGAGGCTTCATTTGTGGAAAGCTTAAAACATATTATGATAAACCTTTCCTTGAACGAAACTTAGTAATAATAGGTTGTGTTTCTCTTTGCATTACCTAAAACTGTCCATGAAATAAGAATTTTACATCGTGAAAGTATTAAGGATTCCGAATACTGAGAATCGATCAGTCGACCTCATTTATGCTAGACCACCACCCGACCTACTAGACCACCGAGTGTACTAAGTTCCATCTCCCCAACTTAGACAATAGAATGGAGGCCCAAGTGTGAAATCTTATTTCATGGACGGGTAGGATAAAAATATGGTCTGTACTGTGGTGGTAAAGCCCGTATGGTGTTGGTCGTTCATTGAAATATAGTTTGGGCAACGGCTGGAGTGTTCGCAATCTTGTGTCCAAGGAAAGTCACGGTTCAGAAGAATGAACCCTATTCAATATCACGGAAATAACTCAAATATTTTCGGTCTGTATACAGCCCTTCTTCAGGCGAAATTGAAGAGTCTCTAAGTAAATTACTCATACTGCCAGTTCACTTAAAATAGATTGATAAATTAAAATGTAAATACAAATATTTTAACACACACACACACACACACACACAGGCCCCGGTGGCCTGGTGGCTAAAGCTCTCGCTTCACTTACGGAGGGCCCGGGTTCGATTCCCGGCGGGGCGGAAACATTTCGAAGTGTTTCCTTACACACACACAACAGGCCTAGTGTCTAATCGACATGTGCCTAGGACAAAATGGTAACTAACACACACACGAGAGAGAGAGATCGAATACTGTATGAAAAATTGTAGGCTGATCACTCGCTACACAGTTACTATAGAGAGGAGGGCGAGTCCGTGTGTAACACCGTGTGCCGTCACCATAACAACGGTAGAGGCTGGTGATGCTGCGTCACACCCGTCAAGACATGACAGGTGTGCCGAGTTGACGGCTGTACAAGTAGTAGGAAGGAAGAATTTGTTTATTGTGGATATGGAGAGTGTAAGATACTGTGATAGAAGGTTGTAAACACACAGCAGGAATGGAAGGGTAGGGAACGGAAGAGATAGAGGAGAGCATCAGAGAGTCGGGATCCTCATTTGAGAAAATTACCTGCTTGCTAGGTAAGGAAGGAGCCTGAAGGAAGAGTTATAATGAGGTTACCGTGGGAGAGGAGGGGCAAGAGAAGGGGAAGGTCCCACAGTTACACTGTTAGTTACCATTTTGTCCTAGGCACATGTCAATTAGACACTAAGCCTGTTGTATATATATGTGTGTGTAAGGAAACACTTCGAAATGTTTCTGCCCCACCGGGAATTGAACCCGGCCCCTCTGTGCGTGAAGCAAGAGCTTTACCCACTAGGCCACTGGGGGCGCGCGTGTGTGTGTGTGTGTGTGTGTGTGTGTGTGCAAAAAAAAAAATGGGCGTCCACGGTGATTTTAGAGTTCCTCATGGAAGGAATGGAGCAAAAAAGTTTTGAGAAACTTCAGTATATTAGAGACGGCGGAGTTCCCTTGATGCTCCCACGAGCTCAAGGCTAAGACTTGTGATTCTTCTACTTCAACCGCTGCCTCCAGCTACTTTTCTTCCAGTGTCTACAAGATGTTGGGTGAATATACAGTATATACTAGTGAGGAGGATCAGTCTACAGTTGGTCAGTGGAACTACTGTATTGCTTCTTTACCATGTTCTTGTGTGAATCTTCTGGAATTTTAATACAAAGCTACATAAAAAATGAAAGGAAGGATTTGGTGGGCTGCATTTTTTGGGGGGGATTGCAAGAAAGTTCTGATACAATACTCCTCCAGAAAATGATTCATAAACTAGAAAA